>CM057088.1:4947500-5235000 GCA_029959045.1 Taenioides sp. WSHXM2023
GATCTGTATAGCCAAGTAATTAGGCTTCTTAAAGGTGCACTATGTAACTCTTTGGTTGGGGATCCGTTAATTCATTGTTTCTATGGATATGTCATTGCTCTGCCTGGAATGTTCCACAGTATGACATTAAACAGCTCTACCTTACATTTATTCACATATACATTAATTACAGGTGGTTTTATAGCTCAAAAATACCTAGAAAAACAGACATTCTGACTGTGAGCAGGGTCGCCTCTCCACACATCTGACCTGTAACTTGGTCTGATTTGGTTTCCATGAAGACAGAAAGGTTTAATGCCATACTGTGAAACATTCCAGACAAAGCAACAACATCTCCATGGAGAAAAGGATTTGACGAACCCTCGACCAGAAAAGTTACACAATGCACTTTTAATTATTTTTTGTGCAAACTAGACATTCCCATATCAGTAATAAGTATCTGATGTATAGCCAATGAGCTAGTCTTCTAAAATCATTGTAACTCTAAAGGTGCACTGCGCAACTTTTCTGGTGGAGGGTCCACTACCTGCTTGTCTCCATGTAGATGTTATTGTATAGTATGACATTAAACATATCCATCTATCATTTACTCACTATGGGTGTTTCTATTGCTGAAAAATACAATAATTCCTTCTGTGAATAGGGGCGCCTCTCCACAGATCTGAGCTGTAATTCAGTGCTATATAAATCAGTTTTATACAGCACTTTTCTGGACACTCAGAGACGCTTTACAGAGCATTATTCATTCACTCCACACTTGGTTGTGGTAAACTACTATTGTAGCCACAGCTGCCCTGGAACAGACTGACGGAAGTGAGGCTGCAATCTGTGCCATCACCCCCTCCCCGACCACCACCAACACTCACGCACACACAACTTTCATTAAAGATAAAGCAATAACATTTCCATGGAGACAAGCAGGTGGCAGACCCTCCACTAGAAATGTTACGCAGTGCACCTTTAAATCTATGTGTTTTGGATACTGTAGAATAAAAAAAAAAAAGAGTTGCTTATCAAGTGCTATAGACATTCGAGTGCATACAATTAGCATTTACAGAAATTAAGCCTCATTACAGGTCTTATATTTTGCTAAATTGATTCTTTTGAGCTTTAAGCCATGTTAGAATGTTGTTATTTCATCAAAAACAGACCTGGAGTTGTGTTTTGTTTCATTTACACATGTTTGAATAACCCTTTATTATTAGTCTGTCTACATCTCCAAAGCTCAAAATGCTCTGTTCCACCTTGTGATGTCATGAAGTGTCAGTTTTCAAGTTTTACAGTTTGTTCACTAAAGATCAGCAATTCCATGACCGAAATTAACCAAATGATTCTAGTGAAGCTGTATAGAGTTTAAAAACACAATGAAGCACTTCCTGTACTACCACATGACATCACAAGGTGGAACAATAGTTTAGTCTTAGTGGCAGAAAGTCACCATTTTAATCAGAGATGCTGGTACAGTAGGAAGGGTGAAGGGTGTGTCTTTTTAATGCACAGATCTAAAACGTATTTCCTGTTGTCTCGTCAGTGGAATGATCTGAGACGGGCGTGGAATGGGTGAGTGAGCGGAGGGAGACGGGGAGTGATGGGGAGTGACAGGTCAGATGCACTTTGTTCACTGTGACGGAGTGACTGAGGGAGTGAGTGAGTGGGCGACCTCCGCGGGGAAAAGTACACAGTCTGTACATTAACTGGCTTTTACCTCACCGTCTGGAACCTGTGGCTCGAAATCTGACATGTGAAGTGACTTAGTGCAGAGAGCAAAGGGAGGGGGGATTCAGCATAAAGAAAAAAATAAAATAAAATAAAAAGGCCCTTATAAAACATGTTAATATGTTGTTTACGGTGAATACAGCATTTTCAAATCAATAAACGGAACATGGTGATATAAGTATGTGATGTGTTAGCAGTTAGCACAGTGTGGAAAGGGAAGATGGGTGGATGCCGAGGCAACCTGTGGACGCAGATCTTGAGCTAGTCTTGGTCAGGAAAACCTTCGCTGGAAGATGTGACCTTTTGTGTGCATGTTTTAGGTTGACGGGAGAAACCTGAGAGCCTGAAGCAAACTTTGCACCCAAAGCCCCTTCTCGCTATGAAGCAAAAACTCTAATCACCGTGCTGCCTCGTGAGAGCTTGTGGCACTGTTTTTGTTCTCTTCTAAATTTGTATCACTGTTTTTCAAGAAGACATTACCATTTTTCTCTCGCATTTAGTATTAGCATTTTACATTTTGTTTATTGTAAACTGTAATTCCGAATATCAAAATTTCATGGGTGACCAATATTGAAATATACAAATCTGATTCCACGATCATCTTAAAGCCTGGCTCAAGACCGTAGACTGTATAAGGAAGTGGACTGTATATGGACTAAAGCGTTTGACTTCAGCCAAATGAAGCTCACAGAGGCTAGCAGTTATAGGGACAAATTTGGAGTTGAGTCACATGACCGCGAGTAACATAGCAACCAAACGCCATATGTCTGATTTTGTCTGTTATTTCTATTCATATCTCGATTTAGGGACAAAATAGTGAAATAAAAACCCCGGGATCATGCAGAAACTGTTAATACGAACATTCCAAGACTAAAATGACGAGCCTGACAGCAGCAGTTGCGGAGAGAGGGGAATGTTTTTTTTCAATCGAAAGTGGAATGCTAATGGGTTGGCTATAAGATAAAATAAGATAAGATAAGATAAGATAAGATAAGATAATCCTTTATTCGTCCCACAGTGGGGAAATTTCAATGTCACAACGCAAGTTTCAGAAAAAGTAGGAAAACAAGAGCACACATCAAAAACAAGATAAATAATAATAAGTATTTACAATCAAAATATTGTCCATCTATGTCCATTTGTATATACAGTACATACTATATAGAGCGATATCAGTCTGGACTTGTCAGGCAGTCAAATGCAGGAAAACACAGGATTAATCAAACAATTTTTAACCAAACAAAAACCCTATACAAGTTAATGATGAACACTGATATAACATGCATAAAATTTGTTATGCAAGATATGCCCTTTTTGTTATTACCGAAAACTTTGTTGCAGCTCCACCATCCCCCCCTCTCTACACCGAGCCTCTGATCAGGTCCAGTTGTTTCATTTATACCTGTGGCTAAAACAAGTTTCTAAAGAAAAAGATTGTGAGCACGGTCCATATCAGAAAGAACAAGAGAACGAGAGATGTATGGAGTGATTAATGACCGGCCCCTGTAGCACTGTGTCGTTGTATCCACACAAACACGAGGGGCCCCTAGGAGCTGGAGTGGAGGTGGAGAGGGGTACATTTCGGAACAGTGGATCAGACCAGAGGGAAGTTATTTCTCAAAGTCAGAGGTTTTGATGGACTTTTGTAGCTGCCCCTGTGAGCACAGGTCCAGAGAAAGGCCGACATTTTACTCTTAACTGAGTAAGAACAGCATTTAGTAGTAGTAGTAGTAGTAGTAGTAGTAGTAGTAGTAGTAATTGTTGTAATAGTAGTTGTAGTAGCAGCAGCAGCAGCAGCAGCAGCAGCAGCAGTAGTAGTAGTAGTAGTAGTAGTAGTAGTAGTAGTAGTAGTAGTAGTAATAGTAGTAGTAGTAGTAGTAGTAGTAGTAGTAGTAGTTGAAATAGTAGTTGTAGTAGTGGTAGTAGTAGTTGTAGTAGCTGTAGTAGTGGTTGTAGTAGTAATAGTAGTAGTAGTAGTAGTAGTAGTAGTAGTAGTAGTTATAGTAGTAATTGTTGTAGTAATTGTTGTAATAGTTGTTGTAGTATTAGTAGCAGCAGCAGCAGTAGTAGTAGTTGCTGTAATAGTAGTTGTAGTTGAAATAGTAGTTGTAGTAGTGGTAGTAGTAGTTGTTGTAGTAGCTGTAGTAGTGGTTGTAGTTATAGTTGTAGTAATAGTAGTAGTAGTAGTAGTAGTAGTCTTAGTAATAGTAGTTATAGTAGTAATTGTTGTAGTAGTTGTTGTAATAGTAGTTATAGTTGTGGTTGTAGTTATAGTTATAGTTATATAGATAGTTAGTTAGTAGTAGTAGTAGTTGTAATAGTAGTTGTTGTAGTAGTAGTAGCTGTAGTAGTGGTTGTAGCTATAGTTGTAGTAGTAGTAGTAGTAGTAGTAATTGTAATAGTAGTTGTAGTTGTGGTTGTAGTTATAGTTATATAGTTATAGTTATGGTTATAGAGAGTTAGTAGTAGTAGTAGTAGTAGTAGTAGCAGCAGTAGTAGTTATAGTAGTAATTGTTGTAATAGTAGTTGTAGTAGCAGTAATAGTAGTAGTAGTAGCAGTAGTAGTTATAGTAGTAATTATTGTAAAAGTAGTTGTAGTAGCAGTAGCAGTAGTAGTTATAGTAGTAATTGTTGTAAAAGTAGTTGTAGTAGCAGTAGTTGTAGTAGCAGTAGCAGTAGCAGTAGCAGTAGTAGTAGTAGTTTTGTCATTTGCGACATTACAAGGACATAGACTACAACCCTCCAGCATTACTTTAAATTTGTCATTCAAATAATTATAAATTTGCTAGCCTCAAATGACTTATATTATAGTTTTTATAGTACTGTCATGATAGTAAAATGTCAAACTTGATTTCGATACTATTTGATTTGGATTTTAGGAAACGTAATAAGCATATCTGCATTTTTTCCACTGCTGTTTCATTCATGCCAAGGGTTTCAGATGGATTCCAGTGCCTTTTCACACACTATGTCCCTGAGCCTGGTCGCTTCTTCTTCTCCACACAGCTGCCTCTCCAGAGCGTCATGGCCCTGTGCTGGTCGTTTGTGTTAGCTCAATATGCTTCATGCTATTATAACACTCCAAATGCTAGCTGCGCGTCTCCCCGGGCTACGCCAACTGGATCCAGCTCGCGCAAATAAAGAGCCAGCCATTTAGAGAGAGATGGGAAACTGCTGGCTTACATTTACAACTCGCTTCGGGCTAACAATCTGTGGATACAAGTAAGAGCAAGGCTTCAAATGACAACGTGTATTTACAAGCCAAATATTATGCTAATGAAATCTAGCGCTAATTATGCAAATACAAAGAAAGCGCTGGATTTGTAATGTTACACTGTTCTTGGTTAGCGCCGATTCTAGTGGATTTTTTCTACGGCAATTATTTCTTTAAAAAAGTGATGGACTGTTGTGGATGTTAGACTGAATCCAATATTAACGATGGCTGTGGGCTATAAAAAAAAAAAAAAAAAAAAAAAAAGAATAATAATAGGTTTTATGCAAAGAAGATGCAGTAGAAATGTATTTATTTACAGCAGGAGCTAAAGGAACCTGATGTCCATCTGTTCTGGGATTGGATTTGAGGGAAACTTGGCAAAAAATATATTTTCTTATTATTATACAGTTAATATTGTTTTGTGCAGTGTCCCTGAACAATAAAAATTTTCAAAAAATTCCAAAAGCAGGCTTGCCTGTGATCCAGAATACAATACTTTATCAAAATGTGAGTGTGGTCAACAGTGAATCTCTCTGAGTTCAGATGGACGTGATTGACAGATGGACGAGCCAATCAGGGACACATATGGTCACTCCATCTCAACAACAAATATGGCTGCTTATAAGTAAATAAAAAAAAATAAAAAAATAAAAAAAATTGAATGGATTACTGCAGAATCAATGAGCAAAGCACTAAACTCTGTTCATCTGAGGTGAGAGGTTTGATTTTTCTAAATGATGGTGACCAGTGAGCTCCTTCAATTCACATGCGTCAATGAAAATTAAAAAAAAAAAAAAAAAAAAAAAAAAAAAAAAATCAGATTTGACAGTCATCTTTGGTTCTGGCTTGAGATGCGGTGGAGGGCGTGGAGACCAGACTGATATCCCTCTGTATTAAAGTCAGCACCAGTTTATTTGTATAGCACAATTTGTACACAGAGTAATTCAAAGTGCTTTACAGAATAAGAAATACATTAAAATCACAATACAAACAAATTAAAAAACATAAATAATCATCAAAATAGATTCTGGATTTGCCAGGCAGAAAGCATGACAGGATAACCCTCCATCTTGGTACTTCTGATGATGAACATACAGCTCAACTTCACACCAATAATTTAAATGTGCACTGTGTAACTTTTCTGTTTGTTGTCCACAGTATTGTATTACAGTAATCCAGGGGTGTCCAAACTTTTTTCATCAAGGGCCACATATCTAAACACAGACGAAGCTGAGGGCCGATCGAGGGGCATACAGTAGACTGGTGCTCAGTACAGTGAATAATTGAAATATGCATGTTTAACACGTTAGAATGAGCTATCAGTCCTTTATTCATGCTAAGACCCACAAAACCACACAGTAAATATTAAATATTGTCTTATCAAGGTAGATTAAAAAAAACAAAACAACTTGCAGTCAAAAGTACTGCTCAAGGTAATTTGGGCCAATTCACCTGAAAGCTTGAGGGCCAAGAAAAATTTGTCTGAGGGCCGCATTTGGCCCACGGGCCATAGTCTGGGCATGCCTGCACTAATCTGTTTTGTATTTATTCAAATACAGCTGTTATTTATTACTCAAAAATATCATAAAAAACATTCATTCTTATTGTGAGTGGGATCGCCTTTCCACAAATCTAACCTGTAGTTTGGCTTGCAAGTCTCCATGGAGATTCATACATTTATGGCCATACTGTGGAACAAGTATGCACATCTCCATGGAAACAAGCAGCTGACGGGCCCTCCAGCAATTGCAGTGCATCTTTAAGTGAATTATAAAATTTTAACGTCAATCTTGTCTGTTGTTTGTCAGACGTATGTCAGTGAAACATAAATTTACATAAAAGGCTATGCCAGTATCTCCGTGGGGTACTTCCTGGACAGTGGTCAGTCAGTCACAGCACAATATAATTCCTAATGAAATAATATCCCTTTATTCACCAGTGTCCTACTTTTCCACTACGTTCCAGATCAGCTTGCTGTCAAACGGACTCCCATGTAATATATGTAAAAGGCATGTACTCATTAAATGTAATTGTACTGCATATCCTTAATGAAAAAAGGCATGGGGCAAGAACTGACCCCTGGGGAACTCCTCTGATGATCATTGCCCTTTTAACCATGCAATTCCACTTTAATACTTTATACTATTATTACTTTTATTATGACTATGTGTGATGTGCCCCTGTAATCAAACTAATGAGTCTCTTATGGTTAGACTACATAGAACACATGATGAAGTGAAAGTTGGAATTAACACTTTAAAGGCGCACTATGTAACTTTTTGCTCTGCCTGGAGGTTCTGTAGCTGCAAAAATACCTAGAAAAACAGGTATTCTGACTATGACTGGGGTTGCCTCTCCACAGATCTGCCCTGTAACTTGGTCTGGTTTTGTTCCCATGAAGATAGACATTTTTAATGCCATACTGTGAAACATTCCAGACAAAGTAATAACATCTCCACGGAGAAAAGTATTTGACAGACCCTCCATGAGAAACATTACACAATACACCTTTAAAGACGCAGCTGCTACTGAAGGTTTTTTATGTATCACTTTTTGACTACGTTGTTGGAAGTGGCCATCTTATAATGTACGTGCTAAATTAAAAGTTACATCACCAGTACTGTTATTGTGTCCTTGGGCAAGACACTACACCCACCTTGCTTCTGTATGGATGTAGTTTGTGAGAGGAGATAAACTACGATTTAATATTGAAAGTCACATTCTACTGTTTTTTTTGTTTGTTTGTTTTTTCATTGCTGTATTGGAATAAGTATTGAGTATTAAATCAAGTTTGAAATTTTAGTTTTGTGACAAAATGACTTTGAGTAGAGTCTACAACGCTGACCTGTAACTGGCATGGCTGTCTTCATGTTTAATGCCATACAGTGGAACATGGCAAGCAAAACATCTCCATGGAGACAACCAGGTGGCAGGTGGAGGGTCCGTCAAATGCTTTTCTCCGTGGAGATGTTATTGCTTTGTCTGAAATGTTTCACAGTATGGCATTAAACCTTTCTATCTTCACGGAGACCAAACCAGACCAAGTTACAGGTCAGATCTGTGGAGAGGCGACCCCGCTCACAGTCAGAATGCCTGTTTTTCTATTTTATTAAACCAAAGATGTTCATTTTGTCTTCTTATGTACTTTAAACTTCTTAGGTTCTTTTTTAAGACAATACGGTAACGTGTATTTACCTTGTTGACATGTTTCGGCTGCTGCTGCTGCATCTTCAGAACTGTCACCGGTGTTGGTGGTGACGTGTCGTATATCAGCAGTTGTTACTTCCTGTAGGCGTGGTCAGCCTGATTGACCTGGCAGGTCGCTCAGACTGACCACGCCTCCCATCGCCTGGTGGTCTCTGGAAAAGGGTGTCCCAGGTGTGTGAAAGGAGGAACGCTCCGTCATCATGGTTGATGCTGTCCGTGCCTCGTTTCCTAATTTCAATGGCCTCCCTGATCCAGCGTTTGAACTTGTTGTTTTCCGATCTGTTTTTCTAGATTTTAAAATTGAATAAATGTAAAGTAGAGCTGTTTAATGTCATACTGTGGAACATTCCAGGTAGAGCAATGACATATCCATAGAAACAAGCAGGTGACAAACCCCCAACCAAAGTTATATAGTGCAACTTTAACATTCCTGTTTAGAACCTTGTCCTGGTTTCAGCCGATTTTAGCTACAGCCTGTACTTTGGAGCAGCAGCCTCGTCAGACACAATCAGGGAGGTACTGTGTTGGAGATTTCACATTTTGGCCATGGCACGCCCCCCACTCACTGCTCAGCTGGGGACCAATCAGACATGGGCCCCATGCCAGAACCATCAAGGCCCCAAGGTTAATGTGGGGTGAAGAGCAGCGCGTTCCAATTAGAGAGATTTCTCCCGTTTAGAATCAACGTCTTTGGTTTGCACAGTGTGAGGTCGGGCCGGGGTAATTATGGCTCTGATGGCTGATGGATGCATTGGCTTGTAGTGTGTTAGCTTAGGTTTGGATAAATATGGATGTGAAGTCAAGTGGGGCTGGACTCACTACAGAGAAGGTCAGAACTTGGCTTTGGGGCGAAGGAGTCATGTTTTTTGAGTCCCAAGTCCTGAGCTTTTACAGTGAAAGTGCAACCATTATAATTGTTTTCCCGTCTCTGTAACGCATTGGAAGTTGTATGTAGAGTGATATGTGCGCGCTTGAGTGCTCAGCAAATTTCTGTTTTTACCTGCCCCATATCTCCACTCACTGTTCTGTGTGATTATTAAAATATGTGTCTGAAATGAGTTCTGTCATGACGAATACTTGAATCTGATTGGTCAAAGCGTCACAACAGCAGAACAAATTTAATTTTTATTACATCCAAAGTTCAAAGTTTATTGTCAATTCTTCATACAAAGATCATACAAAGAATTGAAATTATGTTTCTCACTATCCCAAGCGTAATAGATAAATAATAAATGGTAAATAGTGCAAAAGTGAAAAAAGGCATATAGTGGAAGGCACAAGAGAGTCTTTTTTGGGGGGAGTCAGGGTGGGTCTGAGTCCAAGTGTTCTTTGCAGAGTTCTGTTCTTGGGGAGATGTAGATTCCTCGCTTCTTGGCAGCCTGGTGGGTAGAAAGGGGAGAGAGTTCAGCTTCCTCACAGCCTGGTGGATGAAGCTGTTAGTGAGTCTGGTGGAATGGAGGCTCCTGTAGCTCCTCCCAGAGGGCAGGAGGCTGAACAGATTGTGTGCGGGGTGACTTGCATCACTCACCATTGTGATCACTTTGCGGGTGAGGCGGGTGGTGTATATGTCTTGCAGGGAGGGGAGTGGTGCACCAGTGATCTTCCTGGCTGTGTTCACTATGTGCTGCAGGGCTCTCCTGTTGTAGTCAGTGCAGCTTCCGCCCCACACAGTGATGCACCTGGAAAGGATGCTCTCAATGGTTCCTCTGAAGAATGTGGTCATGATGGATAGTGAGGCACTTGCCCACTTGAGTTTTTGCAGGAAGTAGAGGCACTGCTGGGCCTTCTTCAGCAGTGACGCAGTGTTGGTGGTCCAGGAGAGGTCCTCACTGATGTGCACCCCCAGGAATTTTGTGCTGCTCACTTGACAAAGGTGAGAGAAAAGGACAGACATCTTGGAATAATTTGGTATGATTTGGTATGGTATGCTTTTTATTTGTACACTGTCAAGACAAAATTCCAAGACAAAATAGGAAAAATGCTGGTGCCATCTTTGAGTGTGATCTTTCAAATTACACTCATCCCTAATGTATACAAACTTTAGGGATGACTTTATCAGCACTCTCCTCTGAACGATGAGCCTGATGAGACAAAACCCTTCAGAGGAGCAGCATCATGAAAGATCTTCCCTGTTCACAAATGCACAAAACTCTTACCTTCTGCATGAGTTCCACAAACTAAATATGGTGATTATGCTCCATGGAGACAGCAGGTGCTGCCAGACAAAGTTACAGGTCAGATCTGTGGAGAGACAAGAATGCCAAGGTTTTTCTGAGCAATAAAAACACCAAGTAATTGAATACACAAGACCTAAACATTCTTAGCAAATGTTGTAACATTGCCATAGAGATCAGAAAAGTTACATGGTTCCTGTTTAATTCTCTTTTA
Organism: Taenioides sp. WSHXM2023; assembly: GCA_029959045.1. NCBI lineage: Eukaryota > Metazoa > Chordata > Actinopteri > Gobiiformes > Gobiidae > Taenioides > Taenioides sp. WSHXM2023. Next base: position 4,958,026 of record CM057088.1, read on the forward strand.
TTAAAGATCATATTGAATTTCTACTATGCTTTGTATGCTAATGAGCAATCCCTTCTATCTTATTCATACTTTGCAGCTGATGTCATCAACATTCTCTGGGAGTGTGATGCTAACTGGAAGCACTGCTCTGTTAAAAGCTCTGTTACTCAAGTAACAAGTCCAGTCGTGAAATTTCCTCGCTCCGAAATATTCCACAGTCAACTGTCAGTGGTATTATAACAAAGTGGAAGCGATTGGGAATGACAGCAATTCAGCCATGAAGTGGTAGGCCATGAAAATTGATGGGGTGGGGTCAGTGGGTGCTGAGGTACATAGTGCACAGAGTTTGCCAACTTTCTGTAGAGTCAATTGCTACAGACCTCCAAACTTCATGTGGCCTTCAGATTAGCTCAAAAACAGTGGGTCGAGAGGTTCATGGAATGGGTTTCCATGGCCGAGCAGCTGCATCCAAGACATACCATGGTGTAAAGCACGCAACCACTGGACTCTAGAGCAGTGGAGATGCGTTCTCTGGAGTGACGAATCACGCTTCCCCATCTGGCAATCTGATGGACGAGTCTGTGTTTGGTGGTTGCCAGGAGAACGGTACTTGTCTGACTGTATTGTGCCAAGTGTAAAGTTTGAGGGGGGATTATACTGTGGGGTTGTCTTTCAGGAGCTGGGCTTGGCCCCTTAGTTCCAGTGAAAGGAACTCTGAATGCTTCAGCATACCAAGAGATTTTGGACAATTCTATGCTCCCAACTTTGTGGGAACTGTTTGGAGATGGGCCCTTCCTCTTCAACATGACCCATAGGTCCATAAACACATGGATGAGAGAGTTTGGTGTGGATGAACTTGACTGGCCTGCACAGAGTCCTGACCTCAACCCGATAGAACACCTTTGGGATGAATTAGAGCGGTGACTGAGAGCCAGCCCTTTTCACCAAACATCAGTGTTTGACCTCACAAATGCGCTTCTGGAAAAGTGGTCAAAAATTCCCATAAACACACTCCTAAACCTCATGGACAGCCTTGAGAAGAGTTGAAGCTGTTATAGCTGCAAAGGGTGGACCAACGTCATATTAAACCCTATGGATTAAGAATGGGATGTCGCTTAAGTTCATATGCGAGTCAAGGCAGGTGAGCGAATACTTTTGGCAATATAGTGTATGTGCTGTTACACAGGTCTTTCACACATAAAATTACAGTCACAAGCTAGCTAGCATTAGCCATTAGTTAGTCATTCTCACCTTTTAGTTGAAAATCAAACTCCTAAAAAGGACCATGAATGCTCGGACTGATCACAGACTCCTGAAAATATGCTCTTTAAATCCATTTTGTGTTTATTCTTGAGTTTTCAGACTACCTTAAACGTTTTTTTTCAGTGTTTGCAAATATGTGCATTGTATCACCATGGTAAATGATTAACATTCCAACAGTAAAGATACATGTAGCGCGATGTCACTGCAAAAATCAATACAGTGGAACATTCTTGGCAAAGCTGTAACATTGGCATTTCTCCCTTCCTTTGTGAACTGCCCAATGAGCAGTCCCTTCCCTCCTATAGAATCTGAGCTGTTCTGTTTGGCTTTTGCTTTCATTGGCTGCTCCCTGGTGCCGCTGTGTGTTGTGTCCAGAGAATTGTGTATTGATGCATTTGGCACTTTCTGTTGTTGTCAATAGAGTCTGATAAATAACACAGATTACTGTGTCTGCTGGTAAATTGGCTTTCAGACAGCCGCCTCTGATGGTTTATAATCTCCACGGTAACATACGGCATTTGCATGGTCTAATTATACGGCCTCTGTGCGCTGGTTCTCTCTGCATGGGTCAGTCTTAATTTAATCAGGAGAGACTGTGTGAGATGCAAATGCGGAAGGTTCAGTGAATATAGTGGAAGAGAGGAACTTTGGAGCTCAGAATTAGTGATGAGAAGAAGGGAGAGTATGAGTCCTTGCTGAAAAGGAGGGTCTAACAACAAGGGGCGCTCTGGGACAGTTTGCTTGTTTTCTATGTATGTTGGTTAATCTGCTTGTCTGTTATTGATCACTGACTATTTCACTGTTTCACTTTCTAACTTTCTGTTGGTTAAAGAGAGTTGATTACACTTCTATGGCGTGTTCACTGCTAACACATAATATTTAGATCACCATCTTATATTTTCTTGCTTGAAAAAAAAAAGGCTAAGTTCACCGAAAACAACTTATTAACATGTTTTATAAGTTTCACTTTCATTTTCATTTTTGACACTCTGAGTCCCCCCTCCCTTTGCTCCTTGTGCTAAATCACTCCCCCTTCAGATCACGTAGACTTGAGAGAGACTTGAAACTTAAAACAAGAATTTGGTCCCACCTCTGCTTATAGATCTAGTTTATTTTACTTTTCTGACTTGACTCGATTTGATATTTCTGTTTTAATGTTGTCAGTGGAATGACACTTGAGCCACATAGTATGAATGTTGTGTGTGTGTGTGTGTGTGTGTGTGCGTGCGCGTGTGTGTGTGTGTGTGTGCGCGCGCGTGTGTGTGTGTGTGTGTGTGTGTGTGTGTGTGTGTGAGTTAGAGTCGTCCATCAGTCTGCCCCAGGGCAGCTGTGGCTACAGAACAAACTCACCACCAAGTGTGGGTTGATGAATTAAAATTGCAGTTTTTCAAGTCTGTAAACTTTTTCATCACCGACGAGGAACAAGAGTGCATTTATATGTACACACTAGTATATGAATTGTATGTACCATGTATGTTGTAAAAGGTAGCAGGTCTTGGGCTGTGATTGGCTGACAGTGACAGATGTGACAGGTGAGACAGGAGCAGACATGTTCCTGGTTGCATTTACACTTCTTCCTCATTAGACATTCTGTTTCTCTCCTGTCATCAGCTTCTGTGAGACGCTAACAGCTCCTGAACATGAGGCCCACATCAGAAGAACAGGAGGAGCCAGGGTCAGAGAGGGAGGGAGAGGAGAGGCAGAGGGAGAGGGAGAAAGAGAGGGGGAGGAAAAGAGGAGGAGTGACAGAGAGAGACAAGGAGAGAGAGAGAGGAGGAGGAGGAGGAGAGGGAGAGGAGGAGAGACACAAAGAGGGAGGAGGAGAGACTGAGAAAGAGAGGGGAGGAGAGACAGAGAGAAGGAGAGATAGAGAGTGGGAGAGGGAGAGACAGAGAGAGGGAGAGTGAGAAAGAGAGACAGAGAGAGGAAGAGGAGGAGAGACAGAGAGTGGAAGAGGAGGAGAGGCAGAGAGAGGGAGGAGGAGAGACAGAGGGAGGGAGAGGAGGAGAGACAGAGAGAGGGAGAGGAGAAGAGACAGAGAGTGGGAGAGGAGGAGAGACAGAAAGAGGGAGAGGAGGAGAGACAGAGAGGAGGAGAGACAGGAGAGGGAGAGGAGGAGAGAGAGGGAGAGGAGGAGAGACAGGGAGAGTGAGAGGGAGAAGAAGAGAGAAAAAGAGAGGAGGAGAGAGAGAGAGGCATTCTAACACCTCGACAGAGAGCAGCACATGCACAGGCCGTAGCTGTAGTGTTTGAATGTTTAAGAGGAGAATTGTGTATATTTTTATAAGTCCTGAATTAACTACAGCACCAGGATTAAATTGTACGTGTCATTTCTTATTATCAGATTTTTCCCTCTGTTTTTCATTTCTCCGTCAGCAGAAAAGATGCTCTGTGATGGCTTGGGTCAGTGAACAATGTTTTGTAGAACTATTCATACGTACGCAATGTAGAGGAAGATGGAGCACACAATGGCATTATCTTTTTGCTCTCTGTGCTAAATTGCTCCCCCTTCAGTGCCTGAGAATTTGTAGTGTATTGTTTTGTATCCTGCTTTTGTATATTTATGGAGAATTGCCGTGTGGGAGCATGGGTGACATAGGCTTGTGAGCTAAGCACTGGACAGAATCGTACTGCTAACCATACGGAGGGTTCCAATAGTACCGGGAAGAGATCGCTAGATTACTCAAGCATGCATGGACGACATCTAAAACCTATTCAGGAAGTTTCTGATGGGAGAACAAAGCTCCAACAAAAATCGATTTTGCATAATACCCTCTTTTTAAACTAACAATTTTGTGAAAACCCATGAGGCGTATGCTGTTGTCATTCCAGACTACACAAAATAAATTGAATTGTCTATCTATTGTCTATGAATACTAATGGTTCCCCCTCCCTCTCTCTCCTTCTGTCCCTGTCTGTGGTCAGGTCCGTGGGGCAGGTGCATGGGCAGTGAGTGCGGTCCCGGGGGCAGCCAGAGCAGGGCCGTGTGGTGTGCCCATGTGGACGGATGGACCACCCTCCACACCAACTGCGAGCAGAGCCTGCGCCCATCCAACCAGCGCAACTGCTTCAGGGTGTGTGAGTGGCACCGTGACCTGTACGGCTGGAGCCTGGGCGAGTGGAACAGCTGTGTGCCCGTTATCACCAGGTAAAGATGGCACTGGGTTTGGCAAGAGAGGGCTTAGTTATAACAGCTGGATAACTGGCGTAGTCCAATTTAAAAATCCTATATTACACAAAATTGTCTCTTGTGAGGTTTAAGCCATGTTAGAATGGTGTTACCTCATCAAAAACATACCAGAGTTGTGTTTTGTTTCATTCACACATGTTTGAGTAATCCTTTATTGTTAGTCTGTCTACATCTTCAAAGCTCAAAAGGCTCTGTTACACCTTGTGATGTCATGTAGTGGTAGTTTTTCAGGTTAACAGATCCTTTTACCTTTTGTTCAGTAGAAATTGGCAATTCCAGGGCTGAAAATATTCAAATCATTCTAGTGAAGGTGTACAGAGTTTAAAAACGCAGTGCAGCGGTTCCTGTATTATAACATGACATCACAAGGTAGAAAAGAGTGTTTTTAGTTCGAAAGAAGAACTAAATCTGCAGGGTTTGTGTGTTAAACGTGTGAATGAAACAAAACACAACTCCAGGTGTCTTTGTGACAAGTAAACAACATTAGAACATTAGAACAGATTTATCTAAATGCTGTAAACCTGTAAACTACGACAGGGTGCTGTGGTTCGAACCTGTCAGAAATCCCAGAATCTGCATGTAACAGCACAGTCCGATTTGCATTAGGCATTCGACTGCACGAGGTAAGAAACAGTCAGGCAAATATTAGACATGTGTTTGGACGTGTATTCACTTATTTTAGATCAGCAGCAACGACACAAGCTATGGCCCCTCCACATTTCATTTTTTTGATCTCTATAGTAACAGTGCACTATGTAACTTTTCTGGTGGAGGGTCCGTCACCTGCTTCTTTCTATGGATATATTACTGCTTTGCCTGGAATGTTCCACAGTATGACTTTAAACAACTCTACCTTACATTTATTAAATAACAGATGGTTTTATAGCTCAAAAATACCTAGAAAAACAGGCATTCTGACTGTGAGCGGAGTCGCCTCTCCACAGATCTGACCTGTAACTTGGTCTGGTTTGGGCTCCATGAAGATAGAAAAGTAGAAAAGTGAAAGTAAAACCTACTTCAAGCTTCAGTGTGTTTATCTGTGCTACAAAGCGTGAATAACTTCATATTCATTGCATGTGAAAATAAAATCAGCATGTGGTTAATTGTATGAAACCGCTTTTATTGGTAATTATAGCTGGAGAGTTTTAGTGCAAATGCTAAAATACTAGACGCCCCTGAACGCATCCTGACCTGCTGTAGACTGGGACAAGAGTGAGCTGTTGGACTGTTACGATGTTTGAGTTTTCAGACTCACCAGGATCCATTTTGTACATCTTTTGCTCATCTATTCAGTTCCACAGAAAGTGTAGATTCTCCAACAAAAACATTTTATAAATAACTGCTAATATCAGTTTGTTTTTGCCAGATTAGTTTCGGTTAGGTTAGTTTATTCAACATTTGTCGTTTAAAAACCACATTGTAAAAACGTGTAAAAAGCTCAAAGTGCACCATGAGATAAAAAATAAAAACATGAATAGACAATAAACAATCATTACAGATGACAAAAAGTGCATTGTGTAACTTTTCTGGTGAAGGGTCCCTCTTCTGCTTGTTTCTATGGATATGAAATTGCTCTGCCTGGAATTAAAGAGGTCTGTCTTATGCATTAAATTATAGGTGGTTTTATAGCTGAAAAATCCCTAGAAAAACAGGCATTCTGACTGTGAGCGGGGTCGCCTCTCCACAGATCTGACCTGTAACTTGGTCTGGGTTGGTCTCCATGAAGATAGAAGGATTTAATGCCATACTGTGAAACATTATACAGTGCAGCTTTTAAGTTTACTGGTGCACATTTAATACCATGTCATTTTGGACTAAAGTGGACTAACCCTGCTTCTCTCCCCACAGGAGCCCAGATGCCCTCCCCGCGCTGCCCTGTTCTGGGGGGGAGGAGGGGCTACAGACTCGTGAGGTGCGCTGTGTCCTGAGAGCAGACGACTCCAGTGCAGAAGACTCCATCTGTGAATACTTCGAGCCCAAACCTCGACTGGAGCAGGCCTGCCTCATCCCCTGCCCCCAGGACTGTGTGGTGTCCGACTACTCCCCTTGGACTTCCTGCTCCAAAACCTGCGGCATGGGGCTTCGAAACCGGGTCCGGAGCGTGCTAGTGCCCCCGGTGTTTGGAGGTGCACAATGTCCCAACCTCACAGAGTTCCAGTCGTGTAAACCTGGAGCGTGCACGGGACCGGAGAATATGTACAGTCTCAAAGTGGGACCCTGGACTCCCTGTGCCCTCCCGCCCACCAGGGAGAAACGCCAGGCCAAGAGGAGGCGGGGCAAAGGGGAAGGACCACGGGACAGAGGGGGCGGGGTCAAAGATCCAGAGACTAAAGAGCTGATTCAGAAGAAGAGGACGAGGAATCGGCTGAACAGGCAGGAGAGCCCCTTCTGGGACATCCAGGTGGGCTTCCAGAGGCGAGAGGTGGTCTGTGTGCATCGCAATGGGAGCACTGTCTCTAAGCAGTAAGTCACACTTTAACATCCTGGTAACAAAGCATACACTTGGGGTAACAGTTTGTCTTAGTTCAAGTTAAAGGTCCTATATGACACAAAATGGACTCTTGTGAGCTTTAATCCATGTTATAATGTTGTTACCTCCTCAAAAACAGACCTGGAGTTGTGTTTTGTTTTACTCACACATGCTTGAGAAATCCCTTATTATTACTCTGTCTACACTTCCAAAGCTCCAACTGAACTGAAATGATCCAAATGATTCTAGTGAAGGTGTATGGAGTTTAAAAGCACAGTGGAGCACTTCCTGTATCACCACATGACATCACAACAAACAGAGTATTTTCTGTTTGAGCAAAGAAGCAGAGTTTGTGTTTGTGTTAAACATGTGTGAAAGAAAAACAAACATTATATTTTTGATAAACTACATTATAACATAGATCAGAAAATAATGTAATATGGACCCTTTAAGATTTAAAGGTGCAATGTGTAACTTCTCTGGTGGTGTGGTCTCCATGGAGATGTTATTGCTGCATCTGAATTGTTCCACACTATGGCATTTCATTTACAGGTGTTAAAAGCTTGTCTTGGTTCAACTTAAGATTTAAAGGTGTAGTGTGTAACTTTGCTGGTGGTGGGATCACCATGGAGATGCTATTGCTGTGCCTGAAATGTTCCACGCCGTGCCATTTCACTTACAGGTGATTTTATTCCAATGAAAATAAATATTGCTTCAGAAACACATCCATTCTTACAGTGCGGGAGCTTGCCTCTCCACAGATTGGTGTCACCTGCTTATCTCCATGGAATTAAGTAAGTTTAATGCCATACTCTGGAACACTGAGGTCAAAATATTGTCTGATAATCAGGAAGGGCACGGTCATGCTAGTTATGGCTATCTTTACTGTCATGGCAAAAATACACACTGGTCTGAAGGTTTATATCATCCAGAATTTTGCTTTTGCAGTGAACGCACTTCATAACTGCTGTTATAATTTGGACATTTTTAAACGCAATGTTCATCTAAAATGGCTTAATAAGAGAAACTAACAGCAGATTTTTCTTTTCATTTGTACCGAAATGACTATGCAACGCTGCTGAATCCTACGCGTATCACTCATTAAGGAACTAAAATTGGAGAACGAAGTAAGCACAAAGCAGTGGGCGTATGGCGGTGGCGGTGAAAATCGGGGTTGATCTGCAGTGTCTTGAAAAGAAGCGTTTTAAGATCGCTCAAACATACACGAATCACTCCAAAGTTACAATGATATTTCTGATTAAAAAAAAAAAAATTTGTTTCATTCTTTTTTTTTTTTTCTTTCAATATACAGTATTTCATCAAAATTCGTGGTTAAAAAGCTGTGTCAGTTACACTCACTGACTTGACAATTGCATCAGCAGAAATAATGGAGAACGATCACAGCGGTGTTTAAAGACTTAACCCGAGACACAGCAGCGGGGAATATAGGCCTCTTTGTATTAAAAGTAACTGAAAAAACAAAAGAAAACGTACTTGTATAAAAAGTATGAATCTCGTTTTGCATTTTTAGATGAGTTTTCTTCAGTTCATTGTATGACAGTATGACATTAAACAGCTCTACTTTACATTTATTCAATTACAGGTGGTTTTACAGCTCAAAAATACCTTGAAAAACAGACATTCTGACTTTGAGCGGGGTCGCCTCTCCACAGATCTGACCTGTAATTTGGTCTTGTTTGATCTCCATGAAAATAGAAAGGTTTAATGCCATACTGTGGAACATTCCAGACAAAGCAATAACATCTCCATGGAGAAAAGCATTTGACGGACGGAGTTATTGTGAGGGGAACTATTGAATTTACAAACATGAAATAATAATTCAAAAATGATGAGAAAACTAAATCAGATCTGACGGAGCTCTGCCGGAAACACAAACGTTCAAATCATTTTCAAGTAAGAGTACATTTACACTGGCTAATCCTCACCCTAATGTTTGTGCTGGCAGGTGGTTACAAACACACACACACACACACACACACACACACACACACACACACACACACACACACACACACACACACATACACTAGGCAATGTGGGTGGAGTGTATTGCCTAAGGACACAACAACACCACAGTGGTATTTGATATTCTCAGAGGTCTGCCCTGTACCAACCAGGCTCAGTCCTGCTTATCCTCTGAGATGTGACGAGATCGGGATTTGACGAGGAGGTCTGGAGGTGCTGGTGAGGGTGGTGGCGCTGGTGGGGGTGGGGGTGGGGGTGCAGGTGGGGGTGGTGGTTGGGGTGGGGGTGCTGGTGGGGGTGGAGTGTATGAGTGCAATCAAAGCCTGAACAGACAGAGCGTAATCTGAGGCTGTGTCACAGAAGTGCTGCTGATGCCATCCACAGTAATCACACACTCTGTGTGTTCAAACTGTGTGTTCAAATGGAGAGACGCACAGAGAACACTGCAGTGCTCGTCGTTCAGTCTGCATCAGCCTGCATCAGTCTGCATCAGCCTGCATCAGCCTGCACCAGTCTGCATCAGCCTGCATCAGTCTGCATCAGCCTGCATCAGCCTGCACCAGTCTGCATCAGCCTGCAGTAGCCTGCATCAGCCTGCATCAGCCTGCATCAGTCTGCATCAGTCTGCATCAGCCTGCAGTATGCACAGTACTGTGTGGGCTTTAAAATAAAGCTTATTTTATTTGACTGAATTGTGCACCTTCAACAGTAAGATGATCACGTTCACAAACTCACAAGAATCCACCTCCCAGAGTTCCTAATGTTGAACTACCAGTGATTGTGACTGACCAATCACAGAGCAGCGTTTTGGTCTGACAGAAGCCAAAGGTGAAGCACAAACCATAACGCACATGTGACATAACTATAAGTGAAACTTTGGGAAATAGAGGCCTGTTTTTTAAAAGCTGCAGAGGGAATCTGTGTGTTTGTGGAAAGACACTTGTCTATGCTTTTCTCTCCACTGAGCTGAAGTTTGATATTTCACCTTTCTCTTGTTGTCACATTTCACTCAGTCAACTTCATATATTCGTCTGAATGCGCTGCCTTTTCTCCAGCTCTTTCAGTGAGAATATTTCCACATTAAAAATGTGACTTAAAGCCACACATTTCCATCTGGCTCCTGCAGGAAAACTTACTTACTCTGATCATTTCAGACTCAAATTGCATGTTTCTGTTTACATCCTCAAACTTCACAGTACATCCACCAACTCCAGAGACGATGGTTGTAGTTTGAATGGGGTGTCATATGCTATTATTTAGTAAACTGTAAACCACCTTAAATTACATTTGTACAGATATCTAATTGCAACTGCACAATACCCCTTTGCAAGTGAGAAAGTCAGGAGTAAACTTGTTTTATAATAATCCTCGATTTCACGATTTTGCTATTTCTGTGTGAATGCAACAAAACAATGGTAAGTTAAAAATTACTTATTAAAGAACATTTTCTTTTATTTGAGTAGATTCAACTTGACAAGTACAATTATCCTCCAATGGAATCGGGGACGGACTGGGACCAAAAAACAGCCCTGGACTTTCCCCCCACAAACAGGCCTACAGATTGTCAGTCCGCCCCTGAATGGCACACGTGTGTTTTTCTTCATTCAAGTGACATTAGATTTTGTTTCTTATTTTAAGTGCAAAGAGTTGTAGTTTTTCTTATCTTAAGCATAACGAAGATGATAGCAAAGATGTATTTTCATATTTTAAGTACATTGTTCCATTGTCAAGTGAAATACTCAAATCATGATAAAACTTGGCTAGATTTTAGTTTTTGCAATGTGTGTTTTTGATGAAGAAACAACATTATAGCATAGATCAAAAATTTGTGTACCCTTTAATCATTCACACAACAAAAGTGCTCTTGCCCAAGGACACAACAACAACAATGGTGGTACTTGGAATCAAACCATCTGGACGGTAATCCAAAATCTTAAAATTAAGGATGCCCCAATCTGAAAACTGGTATCAGATATCCGTACCCAGGCCCGTCGACAGAAATTTGGAGGCCCGGGGCAAGAAGCCTCACATGGGCCCCCTTTAAATTAATTTAATAGGTAAAAGGTTTAATTCTGGGCCTCTAAAACCCTGGGGCCCTGGTATTGAATCATTTGGATCAGATATCGGAAATTTACTGGATCAGTTTTGTCTCATTTTATTTTTGTTAAAAGGAAATGCCATTTTCAGTCTCTACCTGTATATTATTATTATTATTATTATTATTATTATTATTATTATCATTATTATTATTATTATTATTATTATTATTATTATTATTATTATTATTATTATTATTATTATTATTATATACTTTAAGCTTTAGTATTGGAATTGTTACTGGAACAGAAAAAGCTTGATGCATCCCTAGCTAAAACCATTTGTTGAGTTTCTAAACGTATTCCTAAATGTTAAAGTTGAGCTGTAGCAACTTTTAGATTTAAATATCTGTTGTCGGGGCATGTGAGCCTAGCACACATCACTGCTTTATTTCATGTCACTCTGTCTTTTGACTTCTATTTGTGCTTTTCCTTTTGTTTTGCCTCTGGATTTTCAGGAGAGCCGTCCTCTCCGCCTTTCCCAAACAAGTAAACAGAGGAAGGGGACTATTTTTTCTCGGCTTGGGTGGATGTTTATCGTTATGTCTTGGGTGTCACACGGATGTCAAACCAATGAGTCGTGACGAAAGCTAGCGTTTGATGGGGAGAGGGGAGGAGGGTTAGAGCTAACGCTAAAAACATCAGTCTGGAGACGCAACACCACGCACTGTGAAGAGAGACTTTGTGAGCGCTTTGTCCCGGTGTTTGAAATTGATTTGTAAGAGAGAGAAGGGGGCCACGCATCAGTCGTGACAATATCTTTTTCCTGTCAAATTCAACAGTTGGAAATGGAGGCGGTTTTTTGGAGGAGAAGATAGTTTAGGAGCTAAGTGTGGAACAGTGCGATTTCAAGGAAGTTAAAGGGCCCACATTATGCTGTATTCTGAGCTGAACAAATGAAACAAAACACAACTCCAGGTCTGTTTTTGAGGAGGAAACATCATAATAACATGGCTAAAAGCTCACAAGAGTCAGTTTTGTGTAATATAAGGCCTTTAAAGGTGCATTGTGTAACTTTTCTGGTGGAGGGTCCATCAAATGCTCTTCCCCATGGAGATGTTATTGCTTTGTCTGGAATGTTTCATAGTATGGCATTAACTTTTAACTTTTCTACCTTCATGGAGACCAAACCAGACCAAGTTACAGGTCAGATTTGTCTCAAGTGGAGGAGTTCAGTATCTCAGCAAAGCTCTTGATCTACTGAAATTGTCAATCTATGTTCCTACCCTCACTTATGGTCCGGGTTTATACCAGGTTTAGTTCTGGTTTGATCCTGGTTCAAGTCCTGGTTTTGATCTCTAGTCCTACCCTCACCCGTGGTCCTGAGCTTTGGGTAATGAACGAAAGAACAAGATAGTGGATACCAGCGGTTAAATGAGTTTCCTCCGCAGAGTGGCCGGGTGCTCCCTTAGAGAGGATGAGGGGTTCCCACCAGGAGGAGGCCCTGGGGAAGACCCGGGACACATTGGAGGAACTGTGTCTCAGGGCTGGCCTGGGAACACCTCAGAACCCCCCCAGAAGTGCTGGAAGAAGTGTGTGTGGAGAGGGAAGTCTGGGCCTCCCTTCTAAAACTGCTGCCTTAGTAATCATCAACGATCTTAGAAAAAACTGTAGTTCAACCTGGCACTTTAAAAGAAAAAAAAAAACAAAAACATTTAAATTCTCATCACTAAGCATCAGAGCAAAACTCTCTTTAAACTTTCATATCATCTTCCCATTACCCTCGTGCTCCTCCTCCTCCATCCTCCATCTGAATCTCCACAAACAGCATTCACCTGCACATCAACACTGACTTTATCACGAGCTTCACCTCCGCCTACGTCGCTATGGCAACGCCGGTCACACTCAGATGTTCTCGTAGTCATTATCACACTCGCGATTATGAACCTGCTAACGCCTGCCTAGCTAGCGCTCTCATTAAAAACACTCGGTCAACCCTACAGAGACCCCCAGACATGTCAAGAGCCGGTTCAGATGGCAACAGCTCTTCTACTCTGTCCTTTTTGATCAATTATGCACGAAAACCATTCATTACTGCTTTGTTGACGCTATTTTTTTCGATATTTTCTTCCTAGGATGGGAGAGATAGAGTGCATGCCCCCAGGAGTCTATATAAATATTAATCCTGGTTTGTTTATTTGTGTTGGTGAAATGTGCAGAGATGTTGGTGCGATTTTTGGAGGAGTGGAGCAGACTGGGCCCAGAACAGCTTGTGGCTTCATTTACAATGTCGTTTGAAGCACATCTGTTAGTGGAACGTTATGGCCTTGTCCTGGGTTAGCCTAAAGACCACCACTCACGTATATATCTCAATAAAATGTTAGTTAATGATTTTATTTAAAGGTCCTATATTATGTAAAACTGACTCTTGAAAGCTTGAAAGGTGCGTTGTGTAACTTTTCTGGTGGAGATGTTATTGCTTTGTCTGGAATGTTTCACAGTATGGTATTAAGCCTTTCTATCCTCATGAAGACCAAACCAGACCAAGTTACATGTCAGCTCTGTGGAGGGGTGACCCCGCTCACAGTCAGAATGCCTGTTTATTTTATTTTTAATTTTTTTTTTTTTTAAACTATAATACCACCTGTAGTTGAATAAATAGGGCGACAGTAGCTCAGTTGGTTGAGTGTACAAATCCACTGACCCACAGGTTGGCGGTGTGATTCCAGCTCCCACAGATGAATGCTGTCGCTGTGTCCTTGGGCAAGACACTTAATCTACATCGCCCCTAGTGTCTGCGTACACCGGTATGTGAATGGGTGAGTGGTTCCTTGTTATAAAGCGCTTTGAGTGCCTTAAAGGTGGAAAAGCGTTGTATAAGAATGTGACCATTTACCAAATGTAAAGTAGAGCTGTTTAATGTCAAACTGTGGAACATTCCAGGCAGACATATCCATAGAAACAAGCAGGTGACGGACCCTCAACCAAAAAGTTACATAATGCAACTTTAAGACATGTTAGATTGCTGTTATCGCCTCATAAACCTGGAACTGTGTTTTGTTTCACACGTTTTAGTAACTCTGTAACTATATATTATTACATCTCCAAAGCTCAAAATGGCCTTTCCACTTTCTGATGTCATGAAGCGGTAGTTTTCAAGTTTCAAGCTTCTTTTACCTTTAGTTCAATAGAAACGGGCAATTCCAGTGCTGAAATCATCCAAATGATTCTAGTGAAGGTGTATGGTTTATTATCACATGACATCACAAGGTGGAACAGAGATGACACCCTCTGGATTATTATTATTATTATTTTTTATTTTTTTTTGGGCTAATGCTAACAGCTATAGTGAAAAAATACAGGGGACTAGCTCAGTTGCTAAGTGGATGATAACATTAGCATTGAAGGTCATGTAAACTAATTATAGGCAGCGGGTATGACAAATGTAGAGGTGAATCCATAACTGTTACCTAGACACCGTCATGTTAATAAGGGCCATAACTTGGACTAATCAGTGTTAAAGGGCCACTAAAGGGCCACCTGCTTGTCTCTAATGTGATGACGCTATTGCTTTGTCTGGAATATTCCACAGTACGGCATTACACGCACCCATTTTGCATTTATTCAATTAAAGTTCTTGCTATTGCTCGAAAATACCTTGAAAAACATGCATTCTTACCGTGAATGGCGTTTCTTCTCCACAGATCCGGCCTGTAACTTAGCTAGGTGGCATTACATCTTGTTTTTATGGAAATAGACGAGTCTGATACCATGTTGTGGCGCATTCCAGGCAAAGCAATAACATCTCCATGGAGACGACTGAGCGAACCCTCCACCGGAAAAATTGCACCTAAAAAAAGTGTCAGGAAAATGTGTTCCTTCTCAAATCGTCTCTACGTTTTGGATGTAATTTTCCGTGTTGATGACATAGATAGAGGGATTCTGTTTTAGTGGGAACTTGGTCAGGTTTGTATAAAAATCTGTATCTGTATTTTGAAATAGAGTTTGAAGTTTAGTGCGGTCGTAAGTTTCAGAGAGATATGACTGTATTATATGTGACAGTGCAGTTTTTGTAACGCTCAGAATCCTTAGGCAGACCCCCGGCTATGCTCCACTGCAGAACTCTACAACACACGGAATGATAGACAGAATGATGTCTTTCTTTTTTTCTTTTTTGTTACAAGAGGCTATTTAGTTTTTGACATTCAGAACCCACCGCAGCAGCAGAACCACCAGCCTCCTCCGTTCCTCTCATCTCTCTCCACCTCTCCCTCTCTCTCTCTCCATTCATCCTTCATAATGATACAGTAACCCCCCTTTCCCTTTCTCTGCCTCTCCCTTTCTCTCTTCATCCCTCTCTCTCTCCATCTTTCCCTCTCTCCCTCTCTCCATCCCTCTTTCTTAAAAGCAGCTGATCCTCTCCTTAATAATGACACAGTAACTCTTTTTCTGTCTCTCTCTCCATCCCTTTCTCTCTCACCACCTCTCCCCCTCTCTTTGTCTCTCTCTCTTCAACCCATCGCTCTCTCCGTCTTTCCCTCTCTCGCTCTATCCCTCTTTCTTAAAAGCACCTGATCCTCTCCTTAGTAATGACACAGTAACTCTCTTTCTCTCCATCCCTCTCTCGCTCTATTGATTACGCTCTGTCTCCATCCCTCTCTTTCTCCACCTCTCCCTCCCTCTCTCCATCCCTCTCTTAAAAGCAGCTGATCCTCTCCTTAATAATGACACGGTAACTCTCTCTCTATCCCTCTCTCTTAAAGCAGCAGATCTTTCCTCTCCTCTTCACCACAAACAAAAGGTGGAAATCCAACATTCTTTCATCCAACATTCTGCATCACATGAACTTCTCCACCTGCTGGAGTCTAAGCGCCAAGGTTTTTTGATTCATTAAAACTGTCTATTTCTTTTATATTTATATGAACTTTCAAACATGTTATAACGATGTTCCACTCGTCATGATCTCACTCAGAGTTGTATTTTCATCGAGTAATCCTGTATAAAGAAGTGGACACATAGCGTTCGGCTCCAGTCAAATGAAGCTCATCGAGGCTCGCAGTCATAGCAGCGGATTTGGAGCCAAGTTTCATATTTGGAATTCCGACCGCGAGTATCATAGCAACCAAAGAGCCAATCCGGAGCAAGGCTGCTCTTCGTTTCTGAAGACGCCTGATTTGTTTGTTATTACTGTTCATATCTTGATTTAGGGACAAAATAGTGAAATAAAAACATCTCGTTCTGCTGTTGTCCCATATAAATAATTATCATCAGTCGACAGATTTTAGTCGACCAAAACAGATCTAGAAGTTTCTACAGATAAACAAATGATCACTTTCCACACATTTTATACTGCATACACATAATATTTGAGGCTATTATAATGACAATAGTAGTCTCTCATTGCTCATTGAATATTGTTGCATTGTAAGTGTTGGCGTTACTCTGCTCTCTCTCTTCTCTCTCTCTATTTGGCATCTAAATTTCTCTCTCTCTACTTGCTTTGTCCTTTCTCCCTCTCCATCTTCTTTCATAAAACTCTTCTTTTAACTCGTCTCATAACATTTGGTTCTTAAAAGCAGCTCAGCCTCTCTTTAATAATGACATAGTAATTCTTTCTGCCAGCACGCTCTCGCTCTCTCTGTCTCTATCCCCTCTTTTTTCTTACTCCCCCCTCTTTCTCTCTCTCTCTCTCTGTGTATCTTATTTTCTTTCTACCAGGTCCTCTCTGTATGTCTCTATCTCCCTCTCTTTTCTCTCCACTCCTCTTTCTCATTCCATCTCTGTCTCTTCACCCCTTTCTTTCTCCCATTTTCTTTCTCTCTGCCCCTCCTTCCCGTCTCTCCACCTGTCTCTCTCTCTCTATCCCTTTCTCTGTCCCTCTCCACCTCTCTTTCTCTCTTTCTGTCTACATGTCTATTCTTTTCTTTGTCCCATTTTCTCTCTCTGTCTCTTCTTTTCTTTCTCCCAGGTCCTCTCTCTAGCTTCCTCTCTTTTCTCTCCACCCATCACTCTCATTCCATCTATGTTTCTTCACCCACTGTATTTCTCCCATTTTCTTTCTCTCTGCCACTTCATCCCATCTCTCCACCTCTCTCTTTCTCTCTATCCCTTTCTCTGTCCCTCTCCACCTTTCTCTTTCAGTGTCTATATCTCTCTCCTTTCTCTCTATCCCATCTCTACTTGCTTTCTCCTCTCTCTCACTCTCTATCCTCTCAAAACTTTCCTTTTAACTCGTCTCATAACATTTGGCTCTTAAAAGCAGCTAACCTCTCCTTTATAATGATGCAATAACTCTTTCTGTCAGCTCTCTCTCTCTGTCTCTATCTCCTTCTCCTTTCTTACTACATCTTTCTCTCTCTCTCTCTCTCTCTCTCTTTCCTCCCTCTCCCCAACTTTTTCTCTCTGTGTCTTTCTAACCCCCAGCTCTGCCTATCTATCTCCCTCCCTGTCTCTCACTCTCTTCCTTCCCTCTCTCTCAATCCCTCCCTCTCCACCTCTCTCATAAATTTTTTTTTTTTACTCTCTGGACCGTCGTGTCATAACATTTGGCTCTTAAAAGCAGCTGAGCCTCTCCTTAATAATGACACAGTAACTCTTTTGTGAGCTCTGACTCTGTCTCTATCTCCCTCTCCTTTCTGCCCTTGACATCTCTCTCTCCTCTCTCTCTTTCCCCTGCTCTGTCTATGTCTCTGTCTCTTCTTTTTTTCTCTCTCTCTGTCTCGATATCCCTCTCCTTTCTCTGTACCACTCTCTTTCATTCCACCTCTGTCTCTCCACCCCCGTTTTTGTCTCCCATTTTCTCTCTCATTTTTTTCTATTCCTATCTCTCTCTTCCTCACTCTCTCTCTCTATTTCCCTCTCCTTTCTCTCTCACCAACTCTCTCTCTGTCAGTCGTGCTCTCGCTCATTTTTCCCTCATTCATGTCTCTCTCTCCATCTCTCTCAATCCCTTCCTCTCTCCCTCTTCTCTCATAAAACCTTTTTTTTTTAACTTCTCATAACATTTGGCTCTTAAAAACAGTTGAGGCGCTCCTTAATAATGACACAGTAACTCTGCTGTCTCTCTGTCTCTATCTCCCTCTCCTCTCTCTCCCCCAGCTCTCTCTCTCTTTGTGTCTCAACCCCTCTGCCCCCTCACCTCCACCCGTGCTCTCTTGCGTTTTTCCTTCTTTCTGCTTTTCTGCCTCTATCGCTCACTCTCTCTCCACCCCTCTTTCTCTCCACCTCTGTCTCGCTCCGCCACTCCCTCTCTCTCTGGCTTCTTCTTCTTTCTGCCCTCCACACATTTCTCTCTCTTTCTCCTTCTCCTATAAAACCCTCCTTTAACTCGCCGGACCCTCGTCTCATAACATTTGGCTCTTAAAAGCAGCTGATCCTGTCCTTAATAATGACACAGTAACTCTCTCTCTCTCGTGACATCTCTCTCTGTTTTCTTTCTCCTTTCTATCCATGTCTCTCTCTCTTTTTACAACCTTTCTCTCCCTTTCTCCACCTCTCCCTTTCTCTCTCCATCCCTCTCTCTTAAAAGCAGCTGATCCTTTTCTTAATAATGACACAGTAACTCTTTTTGTGAGCTCCCTCTCTCTCCCTTTCTCCACCTCTCCCTCTCTCTCCACATCCCCCTCCCTCTTTCTCTTTCACCGCCTTTCTCTTTCTCTCTCCATCCCTCTCATTTAAAAGCAGCTGATCCTTTCCTTAATAATGACACAGTAACAGTAGCTCTCTCTCTGTCTCTCTCTCTCCCTCCCTTTCTCCACCTCTCCCTCTTGCTCTCCACCTCTCTCTCTTAAAGCAGCTGATCTTTTCCTTAATAACGACGCAGTAACTCTTTTTCTGTCTCTCCCTCCCTCTCTCTTTCCATCCCTTTCTCTTAAAGCAGTTAATCTTTTCCTTAATAACAACACAGTAACTCTTTGTCTCTTTCTCTCTCCCCATTCCTCTCTCAAAGCAGCTGATCATTTCCTTAATAATGACACAGTAACTCTTTCTCTGTCTCTCTCTCCACCTCTCCCTCTCTCCATCCTTCTCACTTAAAGCAGCTGATCATTTCCTTAATAACGACACAGTAACTGAAATGAGCATCGTCTCCGCTCTTTAAACACTGAACCAGCGCGTCCCCATTCTGTCTCCACGACGCAGATGAAGAAATAATGACTCCCTCTTTTTGCCCAAATCACAAAAAAAGAAAAAAAAAAAAGAAAAGAAATGAAAATGAAAGTGAAGGATCTCAAGCTGACAACAAACGCAGCGCTGAAAGTGAAAGGAAAGAGACGCAGGGGGAAAGTGGGTCATGGGCAGCATTAGGGGCTTTTAAAAACAGACAGAGACGGAGAGAAAGAGGGAGAGAGAGAGAAAGGGTGTGCGTGAGGGAGAGAGGGAGAGGTGAGAGAGGGAGAGAGAGAAAGAGATGGGGTGTGGGAAGGGAGAGAGGGAGGGGGGTGAGGGAGAGAGAGAGGGTGTGTGTGAGGGGGAGAAAGAGAGAGAGGGGGAAGAGAGAGGTGGGGAGAGGGCGAGAGAGAAAGAGGAAGAGACAAGGGGGAGGAAGAGGGGGAGAGAGAAAAAGAGAGAGAAAGAGAGAGAAAAGGGGGAGGGAAAGGGGAAGACAGGGGGTAGGGGGTAGATAAGGGGGTAAGAGAAAGAAGGGAGGAGGGAGAGAGAGGGGGAAGAGAGGGGGTGGGGGAAGAGAGGGAGGGAGAGAGAGAAGGGAGAGGGAGAGTGAGGGGGGAGTAGAGTGGAAAAGAGAGAAAGTGAGAGGGAGGGGGTGACAGCGGCTGGATCACGGTGTGTACAGAGGCATTAGGAGGACAGGAGAGAGAGAGAGAGAGAGAGACACAGAAGGTGGGGGGAGAGGGAGAGGTGGGTTGAGAGATAAAGGTGGAGAGAGAGAAGAAAAGAGAGAGAAGGAACACACAGTCTGCATCATGGAGTCAGAGTGCAGCGGCATTAGAATCATGAAAGGGAGAGAGAAATAGGGAAAGAGAGAAAGACAGCAAGTGAGAGAGAGAGAGGATGAAAAAGAGAGTGAGAGAGCGAGTGATAGGAAGAGGGAGAGTTCACAGTGTCTGCATGCTGGTGTCGCACAGAGGCGTTAGGATCGGGTGTCTGGGATAAAGATGCTCCGTCAGATTTGGACAGTGGAGACGTCACTGTCACAAGCTGCACAACACAACACAACACAACACAACACAACACAACACATCTGTTTGTGTCATCTGTTCAAAACTATATTTGTAAACAGACAGAACACAAGTTTAGAACAGAACAGTCAAAGAAAGAGAATATAATGATTGGCCCAAGTGTCAAAACAGCGAAACAAGCCAAAAAATCTAAACTTTTGTTAAATCCAGTCTTCCCTGCCCACAAAAGCGCCTCTGTATGTATTTGACAAACAAAATAGAAAAAAGTTTGTCTGTTCGCGTCACCAAGTTTGTTTTGGTTCATTGGGAGCTTGACCTTTGGCTTGCTGCAACGTGATTGGTCGCCCGGATGAATAACTGTTCAGCGGGAGCACCTCAAGATGGAGCCTCGTGATTTTGTGAACGCAAAAATATAGTAAGAATCCAGCTTTCTGTGCAAGGTTAGAGTTTATTCAGATAAAAACAAGATTACACAATATTTTTTTTTTTTTAAATTATGAATGTTTTTTTTCCTCCAAACATTGTGCAGCAAGACAAACTTCTTTAGACAAACTTTACTGATCCACAAGGGAAATTATTTGGACACAGCAGCTCACACATCACAATATAATATAATAACAGAGAGTAAAAAATATAAATGGTAATAATTAATAAAGTAGCAAAAAAGATAGCAGGAGACAGGTGTCAAATAAGGCATAATTATGTAAATGTGTATGTACAAGTCAAAATAAAATAGAAAAATAACAAAAATAAATCTTGGCGTATTTCAGCCTATTGTAGCAGAAATATGAACTATTTTGAAAAACAGGTGGAGGTGAGCGTTTGTGCGTTTGTGGAGGGAAAGATGTCTGTTTTTTTTCTTCTCTAATGTAATGTCCTAATGAGGGCTTGAAAACACAAAGCTGCTGTTGTTATAATACACTGTAACGTAGAATGGGAATCGAATCGAACCGAGAGACCCCCACAGAGTCCTGAACACTGTTAGCAGAGCCATTCCACAGTGATATAGACTGAAATTGTGCGTTATTGTGTGTATACATGTTTGGTACTATTTGTTACAACCCAGCTCGCTAGGGTCAGGGAAATAACAAAAACCAAGATGCAAAATGGTATAAATAAAGTAATAATTTAATAAACAGGAATGTAGAAGGCAAAATAACAAAAGTGGTTTAAAATATGTACACAAAATAACCTAAACTAAGAAATAAAATATTAGGATTTACAAATAACAAATAACGAGTCATGTAGATTTATTAAAAAAAAAACAAAACGAGTGATAAACTAAGGGACACGTAATACAACAAGTCCCTCAACAAAAGTCACATAAACCGACAAACAGAATCAAGTGACAACTAAAAAACGACACACAACAGAACTAAACTAAATTAGTGTCTCACGCACACAAAGTTAGACACATCAAAGTGACTGACACAAAAGAGACACAAAATGGCAGAGTGGCTACAAAGGCCGGCGGGGAAACAGTCCACCAATCAACGGCAAGGGCCCCCACAGCAGAAAATAATAGGGACAACTAAGAAATTAAAACACACACAAAACAAGTTAGAGAACTGGAGGCCTGGGGTCGTAACACTATTGCTGAATCTGTATGTGGTTGTGTGCTTGTAATGATGTAATGTCCTGTAACAACAGCCGCCTCTTGGCCGGGACCCTCTCGCAATCTCATTGAGACTTTTTCTGGTTGAATAAAATAAATAAATACATTCTCGAAACACTAGAATCATTTGGGTCATTTTAACCCTGGAATTGCCAATCTCTACTCTACTCTGTTAACTCGAAAACTACCGCTTTATGACATCACAAGGTGGAACAGACCATTTTGAGCTTTGGGGATGTAGACAGACTAATAATAAAGGGTTAAGCAAATATGTGAATGAAACAAAACACAACTCCAGGTATGTTTTTGAGGAGGAAACAACATTATAACAAAAACGTAATATGGGCTCTTTAAAAACAAATGATTCGCAACAGTAAAGAAACGATCTTTCCTTTTTTATACATTTTGGTTCCATTGGTTGCATTGCTTCCTTCCTGTGAACGGACTTACATCTCCACAAACCTGATTCTGATGTTCTCAGTGAGACTTTTAGCGGTTGAACAAAATAAATAAATAAATGCATTCTCGAAACTAACTATATTTGGCGTTCCATTACCTTGACGTTAAGTTTGAATGAAGTCCCTGACAAATCCCATGGAGGTGAAGAGGGAGACTAAATGAGTGCTTTGTAAATGACCCAGTCGGTAATCAGAGTCTGTAATACCCCATCCATCACCCGCTCTGCCCGGGGAGAGACACCCGCCCAGACAGAGGGACTCATGACTGATAATGAACACAGAGGACAGACTGTTTATCCAGCTTAAAGGGCCCGTATTATGCTGTTTTCTGATCTATGTTCGAATGTTGTTTCCTCATCCCAAAACAGACCTGGAGTTGTGTTTTGTTTCATTCACACATGTTTAACACACAAACTCTGCATATTTAGACTGAGTTCTTCTCTCAAACTGAAAACATGGAAGTGCTCTACTGTGTTTTTAAACTCCATACACCTTGAATATTATAGTTTGGCTGATTTCAGATGAGATGTAGAGAGAAAAGACATGCGGGGTTACTCAAACATTTACACACTTACACAAACTTACCCTCTCCGGGTTGGTGGAGAGTCTTTGCCTCAAGTGGAGGAGTTCAAGTATCTCAGAGTCTTGTTCACGAGTGAGGGGAGGATGGAGCGTGAGATTGACAGACGAATCGGTGCAGCGTCGGCAGTGATGTGGCGACTGTTGTGGTGAAGAGGGAGTTGAGCCGAAAGGCAAAGCTCTCGATTTACCGTAAGTCTACGTTCCTCCCCTCACCTATGGTCATGAGCTTTGGGTAATGACCGAAAGAACAAGATCGCGGATACAAGCGGCCGAAATGAGTTTCCTCCAAAGATTGGCTCGGCCCTCCCTTAGAGATAGGCTGAGGAGCTCAGACACATGGGAGGAGCTCGAAGTAGAGCCGCTGCTTCTCCACGTCGAGAGGAGCAGCAGAGGTGGCTTGGGCATCTGTTCCAGATGCCTCCTGGACGTCTCCCTCGGGAGGTGTTCCGGGCATGTCCCACCGGGAGGAGGCCCCGGGAAAGACCCAGGACACGCTGGAGGGACTATGTCTCTCGGCTGGCCTGGGAAAGCCTTGGCGTCCCCCCGGAGGAGCTGGAGGAAGTGTCCGGGGTGAAGGAAGTCTGGGAGTCCCTGCTTAGACTGTTGCCCCCACAACCCGGCCCTGGATAAGCGGAAGAAAATGGATGGATGGTTACTCAAACGTGTGACTGAAACAAAACACAACTCCAGATCTGTTTTTGAGGAAGCAACAACATTATAACATGGATTAAAATTCACAAGAGTCCATTTTGTGTAATATAGGACATTTAATGTGGCTCACTATGACAATGGTTCTCTGTTACTAATAGCAATTCAGCAATCCCAAATGTTATATTTTTTGAATAGGGAAAATCACTCACAAAACTAGATGCTCATTTGAGTAGGTATCAATACACAAAAAAGTCCCATTCACAGCACAGAAATGAATCTTTCCTGAATAGCTTTAGAATGATCTGGAGCTGTATCAGAACAAGTAGAAGAGCACATTACTTTATTTGGTTTATTTTGTTTATTTTACAGGGACCATGTACAGGAGCATTAATCAAACTATCACTGAAGAGATGCTTCGTACCAGACTCTAGCTCTCAGGGCTAATTTCCATCTGCAGTCTCTGAGGCCTACAAAACACAGAATACAAAAATAGCATAAAACAATGCAGTCTATATAGAAATAGTGACAACATTTGCAATGACATTAAATATCTCCAGTTCATGTTGGCACTTCTGTGTTGTTAAAACATGTGTTCTTAATTCAGCACTAAACTTTTTGAAGTCTTTGCATAGTTTCAGATGTTTTATTTTATTCCATTCTGTTCTAGTTTTGAAAGAGAATGCTGATTGACCTAGAGCTGCTTTTCTTTTTGGTGCTACACTGGTCACTGCAGGTGGACCTTGTAGTTCTGCTCATCTGTTCAGACGTTAATGTGACAAACCTTTTGAGTGGTGGAGGAGCCATATTGTTTATAATCTTGAAAAAACAGTAGCACATTTCCAAATTGAATCAGGTTTCCAAAGTTTAGCATTTTATGTCTGTCAGGTATTTTACAGTGATGACATTGTGGAGGTTTTCTATCGAGAATCCTAAAAGACGGTTTGTAGACAGATTCCAGGGGTTTGATTGTCGTCTTCTTTGCTTGTGACCAGCATGAAATACCAACATTGTTGCATTCATGTAGCTTTTGGCTGCTTGGGCTATCAGTGAGTTTCTTATACACCTGAAATTATCCAAATTGTATTTTAGTGTATGGCAAACCTTTTTTATATGGTGCTTAAATGTTAGTGTTGAATCTAAAATTATGCCTAGGTATGTGTACTCATTGACATGGACATGACATAGACTAGTATACTGTAGCATATACGTTGCTTAATTATATGGAAGTGTGTTCAGTAACAATGTAATAAAGTAACAACGCATTAGCAGTAAAAGTATGGGCTAGTGTAGGTTCGGCTCAAGGAGAGAGAACAGAGACTTGAGTTGCATATAAAATGGTACCAGTGTATTAAATGTTAGACAAGACAGACAAAACAATTAACAATGAGAGTGGATGGTCATTCAATATTTACAGTAGTCAATATCATTCATTTACAAACAGGACAGTTACGATATGTAACCAGATGATTGTCCACGGTAACAAATGATCGTTGGGGTAAACACACAGATGTTAAAAGTCCGTAGCACACTGCTCATGAAGAGCAAACAGTTCATACGACCTGATTATCAGTTTGTAAATACAGAGGGAGTGTCCGTGAGGGAGTGAGTGAAGGTATGGGTAGTGACAGGGTCGTTGATTAAAGTGCTAGGTGCGAGAGTTGGAATGCTGGCTACAAGAGCCTCCTACCAGCCCAAACAGAGTAAGGCAGGAGTACATTCAGGATTTGAAGGCAACTGGTTGTATTGCTGGTTGCAGACTAAGCTCGCCATCAGAGAGGGACCTGGCCAATTCCACGGTTTCACACAAACAGCACTGGGTTGCAGCGCATGGGCTCGGGTAGCTCGGCTCCTGCAGCAAACTTCCCTCGGGCTTCTCTTGCATCTCGCGGTGGCTTCCTGCCTCATGGTAATATAGACAGCTAATTGGTTGTCTACGGTCACATGATCAGGCGCGTAAGCAACATGATGACGTAGAAGCTAACAAAGATCATTTGTGGCAAATGGCATAGTAATATATTCGATATTACTATGCATGGTTATTTCACCCGTGTTACAATATGCTCATGGACCAGTATGGAACCTTCTTGGACCACTGAGGATTACATAGATATAAGACCGCATGGGAACAGAAAAGAAAGTTCTACCATTTAATGTTGAAAATCACAGTTTTTTTTTAGTTTCATCACGGTATCAGAATCTGTATTGTGTGTCAAATCTATTCCTTAGTATCAAAATAGAGTTTGAAATTTCAGTATCGCGATGACACTTCTCTAATGTCCCTCTTTTCACCCCGCTTCTGTCTGTGCCCAGCCTGTGCACCCCTCGTGACCTGCCCCTCACCCTGCAGTCGTGCGTGCTGCCCAAAGACTGCCAGCTGAGCCCTTGGAGCCCGTGGTCGCCCTGCTCTAAGCCCTGCTCTGACCCGGGCTCTCCGCGTGGCACCCGGGCACGCAGCAGGCAGGTGACCCAGCTGTCCGCGGGGGAGGGCGCCCAGTGTGAACCTGTGGAGGAGACAGAGGAGTGTGACCCGACGGGCGACGCTGTGCCACCCTGCCCCAAGTAAGTCCACTGTGCCCGGGTGTGTCCAGGGAGGGGACTGAGGGTACAGTAAGAATTTCAGTTATCGTTCCAGGAGCTAAACCAAGAGTGTGAACTGAAAGCATTTAAAATCAATATCATATTTCTGATTGGTGCACAAGCAGCAGCTCTCCTGTGTAAAAACATTGCACTTTTCCAGCGTACTATTGATACTTTGCAGATACTTCGACATCACACACGGGGGGAAGGGGGTCTGTATGTATGTATATGGTGAATGTTCAGAAGCTACCATGGTGACACAGTGCACATATTACTAAATATTGTCAGTTTTTTTTTTTTTTGTTTGTTTATGTCTGAAACCCTAGAAAATTTGAATTTGGTTTAAACGTCACATTTTCAGGAGCCTGTGATCAGTCTGAGTGTTCATGGTCCTGTTTAGGAGTTTGATTTTCAACAAAAAAGTGAGAGTGACTCTGAGGTTGTTTTCTGAATGTCTCTAACCCGTCGTTCACTACAAAGGCCCGCACTCTTTAGCGCCCTCTACAGTGCACTCATTCAAAGGATGATTTGGACACGCAGCTCACTACATTCGGGTCAAGTGACTCTGGCGCCTAGGTGAAAAAAACAAAAAAACAAAACTTAACTCCGATAAAACTTCTGTAATACATAATGATCAGATCAGACTGACACACAAGTGTTTATGGACTAATAATAATCATAAAATTGTTTTATTCAGAATTAGGATCTACAGCTCCATAAACCAGCACTTTTATCTGCTTCATTCAGTCGGGTTGTGTCCAGTTAAACACCTGTCGCTGTACGCCGTTGTTTTCCTGACTCTCCCAGTGCATTGTGGTCTTTATTGACTGCTCTAGTGCCCACCGATGCACACTACTTTTCCTGTGTATTGTGGGAAATTTTGAGTGCACTGCTTTTTCACCAACTGGACATTCGGACACCCCTAAAAATGGCGTGACCTCTAGGCGGCACGGTAGCTGAGTCGCTAGCAATCATGCGTCACAGTGAGAAGGTTCCGGGTTCGATCCCCGGGTCGCTCGATCCATTCTGTGGAGTTTGCATGTTCTCTGGGTGGGTTTCCCCCATTAAACCTAAAATACATGAACCAGGGACGACAGGTGAAAATGAGCTCTGGTGCTGCAACCTGCACAAAGCATCTCTCCTGTTAAGGTGAATGTAGATTGTGCACTGTCCCTGTCTCATAAATAATAATAAAATAATAAATAGATAGTGCCCTAAGTAGGTATGGAATAGTGTGGACATTTGGACACAGAGTGAACTGTTGGCTAATGCTAGCTAGCTTGTGACTAATTTTATTTGAGAAGGACTTGTTTAACAGCACAAATCAGCTCATCTGTTGTAGTTCCACCTAAATCAGTTCTTTATGATTCAAATTGTGTTAAAACAAAATACAGATTAAAGACTAACTCGAGTAACAGAGCTTCAGACAGAGCAGAGCATACAGTTAGCATCACATCCCCAGGGAATGCTGATGACTCAGCTACAAAGCATCAGTATGATCACACAATTTTAGTGCTCATAGCTGTAATAAATCTGACAGCACTCGCTTCATTTGCGTTTCCTCCTCCTCAGATTTTGCGTTTGTCGGTGAAACTCTCCGTTCTGCAGAGTCATTTTCTCTCAGGAGCTGAACGTTAGTCTCAGTGAGTCTGAGAGAAACTGTGTCAGGTTTTGGCTCCACTTTAGTGTGTTTATCTGTTCAGCACATGTGTGTATTTGCTGGATGTGTGTGTTGTGTGTATTTGTTGTAGCTGACTGCAGCCTCTTGTCTTCATAAATGAACAGTTGTGGTGTGAATGTTTAAACAGGACAGAGGCGCTCTGGGCTTTAGAGAATGTTAAAAAGCCTTTATTAAATCATGGCTGATTTCTTTAAAAACAAACTCCAGTGTGTTTGGGTCGTAGTGCGCCTTCACCAGGGCAGAGATATTCTAAAAAGAGAAGAGCTGTTC
Organism: Taenioides sp. WSHXM2023; assembly: GCA_029959045.1. Taxonomy (NCBI): domain Eukaryota; kingdom Metazoa; phylum Chordata; class Actinopteri; order Gobiiformes; family Gobiidae; genus Taenioides; species Taenioides sp. WSHXM2023. The sequence continues at coordinate 4,985,921 of CM057088.1, forward strand.
ATCCATAAAGAGACGCCACAGCTAAACTCTCATAAAGTACATTTTGTCACACATAATGAAAAGGCAAATGCAATTCAGCATATCATGAAGAGGAATTGGAATAAACTAAAATGTTCCACACAGACCCACAGTTTGCTCTGAAAAGGCCTCGAGTGACAAACCAGTAAAAAATCTCCTAAAGCTACACAGAAAAAAACATGACTTGATTCTAAAACTGTAACTTTTAAGTGTGGCTACTGTGATCACTGTCACAACATGGAGACAACAAAAGATTTCAAAGATGTCAACTACTGACTGCAAATAGAATATGAATTCATTAGTAATTGTAATACGTCCTACTTTGTCTACAGGCTAGAGGCCCATGTGGATGCGTTCAGAAGGACCAAGAGAAAAAAAATCTAATTAGACTTGCAGAACATAAACATGCACAACACTGTAAAGGCTGCCACACACTACAGGATTTTTCAGTCAGTAAACGTGCGACAAAAAGCACTCACCACAGACATGAGGAGAATCTTGTGAGATGTTAAATCTCCGATCTCAAAGACTGCAGCGGGATACGGCTGTGTAAAACAGGCTACAGGCTTTGAGACTCTTAAGTGTTCAAAAGATCAGATTATTGCACTTCTAGTTTAGATACAAGTCAAAACTGTGCTATTATTTGTGAAATGTGGTGCAATACTTCAGATACATGATTTTTAAAGCACAGAAGGCTGGAAATAAAGTCCACAGGAAGTATCTCTAATCTGCAGCTTCATCCCAGTCCGTGCACTGTGGATGTAAACAGACACACATGAGGAACTATTCTGGCCTTTTTACTTTTAAAGAACACTTCAAACTGGATTAACAGCGCTGTTTTGTGGACTGGGTGTCATTATTTGCAGAGGACAAATTCTACAGATAATGTGGATGAGATGCTGCAGTTTAAATATACAACTTTATGAGGGGTGAGTATCATTATTTTCACTATTTCCTGAGTTTGTACTGTGCGCCTCTGTGTCCAGAGTGATGGACCATTTTGTTCTTTTAATATCTATGCCCTGATGAAGTCCCAGCAAGGCCGAAACAAGTTAAAAAGAAATCAGCCATGATTTAATAAAGACATTTTTAACCTTTTCTAACTCACACGTGTGCCTCTATCCTGTTTTAAATGTTGCCTGATCCTCAAACAGAAGAACACCTCTGTGAAATCTTTACTATTACAGCTGAAAACACTCAAGGAGCATTCCAGTGACAGTGGCTTTGGAGTTATGACGTGAACTCAGGCGTAAATAGAATATTTTCATTTTCAGCTCCAATGCCATAAAAAGACAGGTTCAGCATTTGATGAAGAAGAAAAAAAAAAACAGTTTTAGTGCTTTCAGTCCAAACATGGTACAAAGAGTTGAGGCGTATTTCTCATTCTTCACTTTTGTTTGTGGACCTCCTCCTCTTCCTGATTGGACTCTGAGCAGATCTGTCATCTCAAATGCACTTTCCTTTCGCAATAGAAAAGGGTTTGGTTTGGTTTTCGATGTTTTTTTATGTTTTATGAGGAGAAACATAATCAGGTAAAGCCCAGGTCTGTATCAGTGATAAAGATGAGTGCGGTCCCTGTGGTCTCCGATTTCCTATAGACCCTGGAAAAGTTTGTAAACAGATCCATCCGAAACTGCGGAATGGAGGAAACTGGAGGCAGAAGTGCAGTGGAACATAATGTGTTTTAAATGAGAATGATGAAAATGATTACGACATGTGAGTGATATCAGAGCACAGTGAGGGGGAACAATTGTACTTTCACTTATTTGTTTTGGAAGAGATTTTGACAGGATTTATTCAGAATAAATGGTTTCTTAATTTTGGTTTCATTATTTGTTATTTCTTATTCTTGTATTTGGTTATTTTGATGTTGTCACTGGTGTGCACATCTGTGGGGAGATTAGATTTTGAAATCCTTTTAGTGATTACATTACATTACATTACATTACACTGCTGGCAAGAGCCTGGCTTCACTCATAGGCCTGTATAAGCAGAGCTGTATTTTGCAGTGATTATCTCTCTCTCCTGAGTTTGCATGCTCTCTCCATGCTTGATCTAATTTCAGTGGGACGATCCCGGTTAAATAAAGGTCAACAAATAAATAAACATCAGCTCAATGATATGCTTCACTTCGTAACAAAGTCCATATCCTCAAAGCCTTGGATTCAGCACCTTTCGAGACTCCCAGGGGACTTCAGTGTACTGTTCACTCACTAGGTTTGTTGGGTGAAGTGTCTTGCCTAAGAACACAACAACAAGCCTTGGTCTGAGTAGCAATCCATCTTCCGACCTTCTTGATGGTGGACTGTGCTGTGATCACTGAGTCACTGTGGCTCAGTCCTCTCTCGTCCATGCTCAAGATGAACATAGAATTTTCAAGTTTATTCTCCACATGTGTGAACAGTTTTGTCCTTTTTATCTATAGAGAGATCAAAGACATCCTCCCATCCTAATAAACATTAGTCTATGTTATTAGGTTCTTTTTTCAGACCAAGGGTTTATTTTCATACTTGACAGTTTCGCCTGCTCACTAGAGGTTTTCCTCAGATTCGTCACGGGATGTTGCTATGACGTGTCCGGTCAGATGATTTAAACAGGTTTTGGTGCTGTCTTCCTACCGGTGAAGGCAGGACGACAGCGCCATCTGCAGTCCGACTTCCTCAGGACAGTATCCCAGGTGTGTGAGAGTAAAAAAGCCCCCTCGTCCCGGTGTATAGTCCCGTGGGCACGTTTCCATATTTCGATTGCCTCTTTAATCCTGCCTCCACCGGTAGGAAGACAGTGCCAAAACCTGTGTAAATCAGCTGAACAGACACGTCACAGCAACATCACGTGACCACTCTGAGGATGACCGCTACTGAGCAGGTGAAACTGTCAGGTATGAAAACAAACCCTTGGTCTGACAAAACCTAATAACCTAATAACATAAATTATTGGAAGACCAAATTAACCTCAATGGGCTAAACACTAGTCTGTTTACAGTCCATGGCCCATACAGTTCTATCTCCTCTCTCTCTAGGTTCACATGGAGGACGTCCGAGTGGAGCGAGTGCCGTGTGGACCTGCTGCTGAGCCAACAGGACCGTCGCCGTGGTAACCTCACGGGTCTGTGTGGGGGTGGCCTGCAGACTAGGGAGGTCTACTGTGTCCAGGCCAACGCCGAGGTGCTCACCTACATCAGCCAGCTACAGGAGAGGGACAGAGGTACGGCTGCTTTCTCTTCACTCACCTGCGGGGAGTGCTCATCTGCTTTCTCCATACTCACCTACAGGGGGCGTATGCTCTCTCCTTTAAGTACCTTCAATGAGTTTTGATTACTGGTCACATTTTTGTTTTAGCTGTCAGCGGTACCTCACAGATTTTTTCTTCTCCATCATCGTTAACTATTTTCTAACTTTTAGTATCTCGCCTTAACCTATATAGATCCACAAGTGTGTATATATACACACTTTACACTACTTTACAACGATGTTTCTCCCTCAGTTCAGATGGGCGTGATTGACAGGTGGATTAGCGAATCAGGGATACGCATGGTCCGCCCCTATCAAAACAAACGAGATAAGGGCTGGAGACTGAACAACTAATGTTTGCAGAATCAGTGAGCGTGGAAGTAAACACTGAATCTCCTTTTTTTTTTGCTACTAAAATGTGTATATGGTGTTTTTACTAATGCTGTTGCTGCTCTTCCTAGTCCTTTACACAATTTTAGTGCAAATGAGGTAAATTTGCAGCTTTGTGTTCAAAACCAGTAAAACTGAGGGTGTGCTGCCTCCAGGGGCCACTTTCAAGTACTATGTGACATCGTACAGCACTGCCCCGATGTGTTTCTGATCACAAACACCTGGTTTGAAGTGTAGATACCTGTTAGAACAATCACACTGTTTCTCATGTGTCCAGACCCTGCCCCTTCTCTCACTCTCCCCTTTAGTCCTCCAGGTCCTGCTGTAGACTCACCCCCCTCTCGTCCTCAGCCCCTGGGAGTCCTTGTCCTTGCTCTGGTTCTTGCAGCTGGAGCGTCTCTCTCTCTCTCTCCCCTCATCACAGACGCCTGCACACATCACACATTACACCTGTCACCAAACATGGCACCTGACAGAGCCACACAATCCTCCAGTGAAGGTGTGAACATCTGATCAAAGACGCCCCCTCTGAACGCTACGGTCTCTAGGTGGTTTTCAGGCAGACTAAAGGGTCCCTTAGCACGCTTTTTTTTTTTTTTTTAATTAGGAGCGCAGTTTGGTTTGGGTCAGAACAGAGAGTTTCAGAATGATCATGTCTGCTTTCATTTCTTACTTGGACTTAGACTTAGACAAACTTTATGATCCACAAGGGAAATGATTTGGATACAGTAGCTCGCTCATTACAATATAATATAATAACAGAGAGTAACAAAAATAGATGGTATATTGGTGATGGATATTAAAGAAGACTTTTTTCTGTCATTTAGTATTGAAGTAGACATATTGTGTCTGCTATATAGTTATAATCTATGACAACGGTGAATCATTGTTATAATTTAGATATTTTAAACTGCAATATTCATCTAAAATGATGCACAAACCTTGCGTAGTTCTTCTACCAAACAGAAAACACCTTGTGATGTTATGTGGTAATACAGGAAGTGCTCCAGTTATGTTTTTGACGAGGTAACAGCATTCTAATGATTTAAAGCTGACAGGAGTCCATTTTGCGTTATATAGGACCTTTACAAATTGCTCAAACATGCACAAATTACTCCAAATACAACTTTGGGTGAGTAAATCGTGACGGGAAAAACGATAACATGGATTCTGTTTGTTGCTGGCTTTGAATCATTAGCTGGTCTTAAGGCTCAGTGGCTAATTTAAGTTTCTCATATTCATGTACCAAACCTCTTATTCGTTATGTTACATTTTCTATCCTACACCCGGTCAGTGTATGTCTTTAATCTACTCTTTATTCTAATCCAAACACTCTGCATCCATGACCAGTGTGAACCAGATCATGTGACTCCTCTGAGACATTCTGGGTTCCACATAAACAGCATATATGAATACGCCATATGAAGTAGAGCTCTGCACACAGCTAATCGTTTACATCTTAATCTTGATAAGAGCATCTAATCTGACCCAGGATCAGTTATACTTTCTTATATCGTATAGACTCCATATGGCGGCTTAGTGCAGGGTTTCTCAAAGTGGGTGCAGCGGTACCTTTGAGTGCCATGGAAAATAGTTGATTTAGATTTGATTAATACATTTGATTTGATTTAATAAAAAAAAAAAAAAAAAATAATACAATCTGCCTGTGTCATCTCTCAATTGTCCAGGTAGGTTCCATTGCAAAAGACAAAATATAAGTTTTTAAGACTGAAGACATTTGGTTGCTCTTCCAAAAGGCTTCTTCAGTTCTGACAGGGTTCTGTAAGCCTTTGTCTGAATGCAAAATGTGACTCAGGTGATCTACTGTAATTCAGTAGATTTAAACACATCTAATGCAGAATTTACTTTTTAAAGTTTTTATCCTTGTTATAACATGATCTCCAAAAATCAAAAACATACTGGGAGTTGTATTTTGTTTCACTCACCCTTGTTTATATGTAAAATCCCTCAGTCGTCCAGGTAGAATCCATGGCAAAAAAAGGAGAAAATTTAATTTGTCAACTGGACATAGTTTATTTGGTTGAATACGTTTCGCAGCTCATCCAAGCTGCTTCCTCAGTTCCGAACTGAGGAAGCAGCTTGGATGAGCTGCGAAACGTATTCAACCAAATAAACTATGTCCAGTTGACAAATTAAATTTTCTCCTTTTTTTGTCACCCTTGTTTAGTAAGTCAGCCCCCTTTAAGCCACATAAAAACACGCAATGGTAATGGTAAAAGTCTCCTGCCCGCTCCCCGCTAAACCAGTGGTGCAGACGGGAAGGGGCGTTGCCTTCAACATCCTCACTCCTGATTTGCTCTTTGATTGTAATGATACTCGCAATTTCAGAACTGGAACTGGATATTTGACTGGAGACAAACGCTGTGGGTGACATCGCATTCCCTAAGTCCACGTCTTTATACAGTCTATGGTCAGAACTGAAGAAGCCTCTTGGATGAGTGGCCAAGTGTAATGACTCTTCCAAAGTTTGTCCAGTTGCCAGATTTCAATATTCTGTTGTGAACTAAAAATATCATCTATGAATAACATGTATGCTTTAGAAACACATTGGAATGACATCAGGCTGTTTGAAATGTTGTGAACTCAGCACTTTTGGCTGCGTATGAGGATCAATAGTCATTTGGCATGGCTATGTTAATACGTTCTGATTATGGCCCACGCTCTGGAAGATAGATCAATGATAGACGTCTGTTCGCTCAAGTCCGCAGCCTGACCACACTCTACAGCACTTCGCCTTTCACAAAATATGATAATGTGTTTTCGCACTTATGGAGCATTTATTTTGCTGACCTTAAGCTATTTTAGTACTGTATATAGGGGCGAATTTGGAGCCAATTTCCATATTTGGAATTCCAACCATAAATCTGCTGCAAATCAGACCTCTGAGAAAGAAGGCGCCTGATTTGTCTGCTGTTAATGTTCAAATCTTGATTTATGGACAAAACAGCAAAATAAAAAACACCAAGGTCAGCTGCCCCAAACTTCAGATTTCATCAGGTCTATATATTTATAAAAACTCTGCCATAATTTTCTATCTATAGACTGTATATCTAAATAGACATGGAAAATAGGAAGTGATCATGGGTCCGCTTCTGGCTCCATCGACGTTATCCCTCTCTCTACAACTGCTGCTGTCTTAAAATGTTCGTATTAATTCTCTCTTCATGATGCTGGTGTTTTTATTTGGTTGTTTTGTCCATAAATACATTTCTATTCCTAATATGGAACTTGTCTCTAAATTTGCCCCATAAGTACCAGCCTCGATGAGCTTCATTTGACTGGAGCTGAACACTGTAGGTGACGTCAAACTCCCTTAGTCCACTTCTTTATACAGTCTGTGGTTTCTATCCAACACGCTGACACACAGCTCCTTCCATCAGGACTGGCGTGGAATGTAAATAAAAGATATCGGCATTTTCTAGATCAGACCAAAACCAATACCGGTGAAATCCCTCTGACGTCACCCCTATCGATATTAAGACCGATACCTGGCCCCTCCCCAGTGCCTTTCTTCTTCAGTACAGTGCCTTAGCCTCCTTTAGCTTGTTTAGCTAATGTCCCTCTGTGTCCCTGTACTTCCAGCAGCTCAGAGGCAGACCCAGCAGAAGCCTAGCGTGCCCCCCCTGCTATCTGTCAGCTACACCATCACAGGTAGAGTATAGCCCTGTAACCATGGCAACATCACCCCTACCTGCTGTCCCTTCTGTGTATGGACAATACGCGGTGGAAGAAGTACTCTGTATATTTACTTGAAAGTGCAGCCAGAATGTTAGAATGGAAATATAATGTGTGTCTCTTTTGCGTTGCCAGTTTCAAAGCTGAAATCCAGTTGGTGTAAACCTAAAATGCCTCTCTCTGATGGTCTATACCTAAATCCCAGCCCCTGCAGCCAGTCATGAATCAGTGCTAGTGCAGCCTCTGCAGCTCAGGGAGGGAATTCTGGAGGTTCTGAGCTTCACATGAGACCTGTCCATAAACTGAGAATGAGACAAACTCAAATGTGTCCTCTGTCTGCAGGTTAAGGCTCTGGCAACACATATTCAGTTGTGATTGTACCTTTTCAAGTTACATAGAGTTCCTTTTATAAAGCATGAAGAAAGACTTAATGACAATGAATTAATAATGAATATTTTATTAAGAATGATTCAGGCTTAGTAACTACATGAAGGTTGTATATTACACAAAAAAAAAAAAAAAAAAAAAAAAAAAAGATTCTTGTGAGGTTTAAGCCATGCTAAATGCTGTTACCTCATCAAAAAACAGACCTGGAGTTGTGTTTTGTTTCATTCACATGTTCGAGTAACTCTTTATTAGTAGTCTGTCTGCATCTCCAAAGCTCAAAATGCTCTACTCCACCTTATGATGTCATTAAGTGGTATAGATTGGCAATTCCAGCTAGGACTGAAATTATCCATATGATTCTAGTGAAGGTGTATGGAGTTTAAAAACATAGTAGAGCACAAGATGGAACAGTGTTTTCTGTTTTAGAGAAGAACTCAGCCTAAATCTGCAGGGTTTGTGTGTTAAACATGTGTGAATGAAACAAAACACAACTCCAGGTCTGTTTGTGATGAGGAAACAACATTAGAACATAGATCAGAAAATAGTAAAACAAATGCATAGTAATAGTAATATGGGTGCTTTAACACAAAAAAGTACAATTTTAAGTATGCTCCAACTTTCGATTGGTACAGTTAGTATCAAAGAAGCGAAGTACTTCTCACCACTGCGACATTTCCCTGTGAGATCTGCTCCTCTCGTCAAACTCACTCTTGGATTTTCACACATGAAGCAAAAATGCAGATGACTTTTCCCTTTCCTGCTCCCCTCACATTATGTAACAGTGCAGTGCTGTGGTTTAAAGGTGCACTATGTAACTTTTTGGTTGGGGGTCTTTCACCTGCTTGTTTCTATGGATATGTCATTGCTCATTCTGGAATGTTCCACAGTATGACATTAAACAGCTCTACCTTACATTTATTTAATCACAGGTGGTTTTATATCTTAAAAATACCTAAAAAAAAACAACATTCTGACTGTGAGTGGGATCGCCTCTCCACAGATCAGCCAGGTAACTTAATCTGGTTTGGTCTCCATGAAGATAGAAAGGTTTAATGCCATGCTGTGAAACATTTCAGACAAAGTAATAACATCTCCATGGTGAAAAGCATTTGACAGATCTTTAACTCTGCAGTGGAGTTGTTTCTTCTTCTCCTCTTTTATGTTCATCATGTCTTCCCTCTGTTTGGATTTTTGTCTTCTAAAAACCCTCCCTTTCTCCTCTCCTCCGCACTAGCATCTGTTTCTCAGTATAAGTCTAGTGCATTCGGATGTTTTTGTAAATGCAATCAAGGTCTAATTAGCATAAGATCATAACTGCAAATGAGCTGCGCAAAATGCTCTACTCTGAATTAGCGTTAGCCGTTCCAATATGAAATCCTATCAGAGTTATTCAATTGTTTTGCTGTAAAACGCTTTGACTAAAATGGAAACTTGGGGTTTTGTTGTTTGTTCGAGATCATTTTGTTTAGTAAAGAAAGTAAAAAATGGAAGAACAAGTGAAAACTGATATATCTTATGTTGAACATGACTTGATTCATTCTGCTACTTTAGTAAATATTGAAACTAATATACAAAATATTTATGGTATGAGCTTTCTACCATGTTATAATGTTCTTCCTGATTAAAAGTTCTTTTGCAGAATAGGTCTTTTCGTACATTTTTATTTGGACCAGTATTCTACATGGTTTCTAGGTCACGGTTATGGAATTACTTAGTGTATTTAGAGACTTAGACAAACTTTAAAATGTCATGATTTTCAACCAGCAAGTAAAAATTGAAACCTAAAAAAAATGCCAAACTGGGGAATTTTAAAAACTTTATTTCAGTAAAAATGATCTACCGTATTTTTCGGACTATAAATCGCGCTTTTTTTAGACTTGGACAAACTTTATTGATCCACAAGGGAAATTAGTTGGATACAGTAGCTCAAACATCACAATATAATACTAGAAAAGCACTCAGAGAGCCCAGACCTCCGCCAAGCAGCTCAGTTTTCAAAGTGATCCAGAATCCAGGATTTCTTCTGGATCATCACCAAAATGTAATCATCTGTTGGATTTACCATTAGGAACATTTCCTGAAAATTTCATCAAGATCCGTCCATAACTTTTCTTGAGTTATCTTGCTAACTAACAAACAAACAAACAAACAAACAAACAAACAGACAGACTCAGGCGAAAACATAACCTCCTTGGTGGAGGTAATAATAACAGAGAGTAACAAAAATAGATGGTATAGCAAAAAGAGCAAGAGACACATGTCAAATGAGACATAATTATAAAAATAAATGTATATGTACAAGTCAGAATAAAATAGAAAAATAAGTAATGAAATATAAAATAAACTATAAAATCACAGCTATATACAAGAGACAAGAACGACAGTGCAATGATATGCTGATTGACAGGGCATAAGGTTATCTGTTACTAAAGATTGAGTGGTTGTACAGTTGTAGGGAGTATTATCTGTTACATAAGGGTGAGTTGTTGTACATCTGTATGGAGTATGGTATGAATGTAGTCCTGTATCTTTTTCATGGTTTAGGTCGTCCTGCGACTTATACTCAGGTGCGACTTTTATATTAAAATATATAATTTCACATGTTTTCACACTGACAGCCATGAGAGGGTGCTCTAGATTTCTGTGCCAGTATCTGCTACTCCTATCACACTATCAGGGACAGATTGGCAATCTGTGCATTCTGGAAAAGTCCAGAACGGTCGTCCGGTCTACGGCCGTTGGTCAGCTGGCTCTTTTTTTTTTTTTTTTGTCTGTCGACCGGCCCTGTTCAATAACCAAAATGTAGAGTCTAACACCTAACAGCCAGAGGGTTAATTGTATACTGAGCTCAAGGTCTTGAATATACACTCACTAATATGTGAGAGTTTATTCAAGGTCAGTTGGTGGGCCTGTTTGGGGGAAAAAAAAAAGTCCAGGGCCGTTTTTTGGTGCCAGTCCGTCCCTGCACGCTATTATTCCTGTACCACTGTCACTTGGCGCTCTACAGCTGTAGAAAGAGCCGCTGTCCAGTCAGTATCAGTGTCTGTGTCAGTGTCTCGGAGGATTTCAGCAGATTTCAAGCTCTCCTGAGGGCAGGACTAGTTGTGTCGATCAGGTATGAGTGGACGTCCGGCTACTGAAGTTTGAGACATTTCTTCGTCATTTACGCACCCACCTGCACCTAATGCATACGGGTCATTAAGACGTATCCCACTCACTAATGTTCATTTAGCATCATAACTTATTTTATTGATAAACTGTTAATCATATTCTGCAGATTACAAACTGCAAGTAGTGAAATATGCAGCCGAAAACGTTAATCAAGCAGCGGAAAGAAAGTTTGGAGTGAGCGAGAAACTTGTGAGGGACTGGTGAAAAGCCGAGGATCCTCTAACTGCAATGAAGAAAACAAAAAAAGCTCATCGCGGGCTTAAAGCTAGATTTAACTAGAGTTGGCGTTGTTGCTCAGAAGAATTCAGTGGATTTAGTGATTTGGAGTGAGATCGAGTTTGGTAAACTTGTTTTGTTGTTTATACTATAGTTATCTGAAGAACTGTTCATATGTTACGTTCACATACCAGACACATATTCAGCCTGTTGTTCTCTATTCTATTGTTTTGTTTCATTCACACGCTCTGTTCCAACTTGTGGTACCATGTAGTAATACAGGAAGTGCTCCACTGTGTTTTTAAACTCCATACACCTTCATTAGAATCATTTGGATGATTTCAGACCAAGAATTTTCCATCTCTACTGAACTAAACAGTAAGTAAATAAATGGAACTACGGGGTTCCACAGCCACAGGTTCCAGACGGTGAGGTAAAAGCCAGTTAATGTACAGACTGTGTACTGTTCCCCGCGGAGGTCGCCCACTCACTCACTCCCTCAGTCACTCCGTCACTGTGAACAAAGTGCATCTGACCTGTCACTCCCCATCACTCCCCGTCTCCCTCCGCTCACTCACCCATTCCACGCCCGTCTCAGATCGTTCCACTGACGAGACAACAGGAAATACGTTTTAGATCTGTGCATTAAAAAGACACACCCTTCACCCTTCCTACTGTACCAGCATCTCTGAATAAAATGGTGACTTTCTGCCACTAAGACCAAACTACTGTTCCACCTTGTGATGTCATGTGGTAGTACAGGAAGTGCTTCAATGTGTTTTTAAACTCTATACAGCTTCACTAGAATCATTTGGTTAATTTTGGTTATGGAATTGCCGATCTCTACTGAACCAGGGGCGGACTGGGACCAAAAAACGGCCCTGGACTTTTTCCCTACAAAGTGGCCCATGGTAGGAATTTAGTAACAGATTGGGGGGTGAGTGCGCAAATTGACCCACGGGCAGACAGCCGTTCTGGACTTTTCCAGAACCTAGAGATTGCCAGTCTGTCCCTGTACTGAACTAAAGGTAAAAGGAGCTGTTCACTTGAAAACTCACGCTTCATGACATCACAAGGTGGAACAGGATTACTCAAACAAGTGTGAATGAAACAAAACACAACTCCAGGTCTGTTTTTGAGGAGGTAGCAACATTCTAACATGACTTAAAGCTCACAAGAGTCCATTTTGTGTAATATTGGACTTTTAAGCCCAGTTGAAGTCTTCATTTCCCAAACACACGTGGGTTTGTTTGTTGCAGTTTTCCTGGTTTACATGTGATTCTCAGTAGACTCATTCTAAACCTGCTTCGAAATGACTCATCTCAAACACTCCACAGTTTACAAGTGTGATTCACTCTCCAAAACTCCGTGACCAGCGTCTGTAATGAATGAGACGTTCGAAAACTGAAAGATGGAAGATAATTTGTTTCATCAGATTTTGAAGTTTAAAAGCACTTGAATTTCTCATTTCAAATTTTTCCACTCTGAAAAAAAAAAAAAAAAAAAAAATTGATTTGTTTTTTATACTGAATTTAAATTGCTGAAGTATATATTTGATGTGTTTGAAAAAAAAAAAAAAAACATCGTTGAATTTTCAGCCCTCAAAGTGTAAAATTCGTTGTGAAATTTTTTGCAGCAAATATCCAATCAGGGAAGCAATCTGATTGGTCAGAATAAGCCTAAACAAAACCTCATCTTTTTGACTTTAAGCCCTGCCCACTGAAGAGAAAGACCAATAGGAACTGAATTTGATAATATATACAATTTTAAACACAATGTATACTTAAAAGTGCATTGTGTAACTTTTCTGGTGGAGGGTCCATCAAACGCTTTTTTCCTTGTAGATGTTATTGCTTTGTCTGAAATGTTTCACAGTATGGCATTAAAACTTTCTATCTTCATGGAGACCAAACCAGACCAACTTATAGGTCAGATCTGTTTTTCTAGATATTTTTGAGCTCTAAAACCACCTGTAATTGAATAAATGTAAAGTAGAGCTGTTTAATGTCACACTGTGGAACACTCCAGGCAGAGCAATGATGTACCCATAGAAACAAGCAGATGACGGACCCCCAACCAAAAAGTTACATAGTGCACCTTTAAAAATTCAGCAACTGAAATTCAGAATAAAAACAATTCAAATGTTTTTTTTCACAGTTAAAAAGTTCAAAGTGAGAAATTCAACAGCATTTAAAATTCAAAATCTGCTGACACAAATTATTTTCCATAAAACTGACAAAATTTTACAAAAGTTATGTATAATTCTGAGGTGAAATGCAAATGAGCGTTCAAAAGAAGAAGGAGAAAGTTGAAAGTTTCCAAAACAGTGTCCAGCGAAGTGCTGTATGGGTCCTCTGGGGTTTGCAAATGCAGCTCTCATCCTATTTGATTTTTTTTTTAGCTCAGTGGAAGATTAAACATGGATCAGAGTTCTAAAAGTCCATCAAAAAATGTATCAGTATGGAAATCTTATTCTTGTCATGGTCATGGTGAAGGTACCTTATTTTAAAGGCCCTATATTACACAAAATTTACTCTTGTGAGCTTTAAGCCGCATTATAATGTTGTTACCTCAAAAACACACCAGGATTTGTATTTTGTCTCATTCACACATGTTTGAGTAAACCTTTATTATTACTCTGTCTACATCTCCAAAGCTCAAAATGCTCTGTTCCACCTTGTGATGTCATGTAGCAGTAGCTTTCAAGTTTACGGCTACCTTTTACCTTTAGTTCAGTAGAGACTGGAGATCCCAGGGCTGAAATTATCCAAATGATTCTAGTGAAGGTGTATGGAGTTTAAAAACGCAGTGGAGCACTTCCTGTATTCCCACATGACAAGGTAGGTCACAAGGTAGAACAGAGTGTTTGGTGTTTGAGAGAAGAACTCAGCCTAAATCTGCAGGGTTTGTGTGTTAAACATGTGAATGAAACAAAACACAACTCCAGGTCTGTTTGTGATGAGGAAATTACATTATAACCCTTTAACAATGTATGAAAGGGTTTGTGAGAGCTAGAGAAAATAAGTTGTATCAGTAGAAATTCCTGCTTTCTCCTTTTGTGGTTTGAAATCTTTGTCTCCTTCTCTGTTTTCATAGACGCTGTGCCATCCCTATAGACCTCTTACATGTTCCATAATAAACACATATATTCACCGGGCCTATACCCCATCTCCTGTCTGCGTAATACTACTGTGTATTAGATTCTACACACTCTATCTGTGTAACACTACTGTGTACTGCATTCTACCCACAGACTTGTTCCTCTTTGCTCCTGACACCATCTTTGTTTTCTGCGGCACAAAGTTCCCCGGGGAGTCTTGTCTCTCGTCTTTCCTCGTGAAACCGTCTCCTTTCCGCTTTCATCCGCTCTGAGATAGACGTGCGGAGAGGGGCCTCACGTGTGGGCTGTGGGTCTGCGGTTTATGGGCCCTCACGATGCGGTTGCCAGATAATCACGGCTAATTTATCTCCCTGACGCCGGCACGGTGGAGGAGCGGGCTGATACTGCAGAGCTGGGGCACATCTGTGTGTGTAAACATGCTATGATAATGGAGCGTGGCTGGGTGCAGATAGTGGAGGGAAAGAAAAAGCAGCTTCCACGAAACAAAAGAATGTGTTTATATCATGTGATCGAGCTGGAGTCTTAAGAGGGTTATGTAAAATCGACCTTTTGGAGCTCCACTATTAGAACCCTCCACATGGTTAGCAGCACGATCTTGTCCAAGACTCATCCCACAAGCCTACGCACCACCCGCACAATTCTCCATAAATGTACAAAAATAAGACAAAACAATACACTACAACTTCTCAAACCTGATGCAACGGGCGCATCAGTGGCTCAGTGGTTAGAGCATAGATTCCTGCTAAACCTTGCCGAGTGATTGGAGGTGGTCTTACGGCGAGAGAGGCAGATTTGACAAACCTGTAAAGGTTTGCTTACAAATTTAAGGTTTTATTGTTTTTATTATTATTATTATTATTATTATTATTATTATTATTATTATTATTATTATTATGCCATTATGCACAACGATTCCAATGTAGAAGCAGAAGTGTAATACTCCCACTTTAAACAAGATATTACTCAAGTAAGAGTAAAACAGTATTTGGGAAAACTGCTGCACGTAAGATTGACTTAAAGAGTAACTGTTGGGACGAAACATGATTTATAATTTGAAGTTAACGTAATTTGAAGGACAAATCATTAAATAATACACCAGATCTGGTATTTTCTACTAGAAAAGTATTCTGAAAAGCACAATTTCTTACTCAAGCTGTGATTAGCTGATTAATCTTTGCAGCTCTGAATCTGTCAGCGAGAGTTATCCCAGTATTTACTCGTGTGTCTGTTTGTGTGGGTGTTTTAAATCGTTCCAAATGGGCTGATGGGTCTTGTGTCTGGTGTTATGTTTCAGTTTGAAATGAGGCAGGACATCCACATATGTTTCCTATGGGCCATGTTTGGAAAGTCTCACTTGTGAACAGTGATGGGAAATGTATTAAAGCAGATCTATTATGCAAAACGGACTTTTCGGAGCTTTTAACCGTGTTATAGCTGTTTCCGCTTCTCATTTACCGTCTCGGAGTTGGATTTGGAGTGATTCGAGCATGTTTGAGTCGCCCATATTGCTCTATTTCCTGATCTATACTCTAATGTTGTTTCCTCATCACAAACAGACCTGGAATTGGAGTTCTTCTACAGTGTGATGTCATGCAGTAATACAGGAAGTGCTCCACTGTGTTTCTAAACTCCATACACCTTCACTAGCATCATTTGGATCATATCAAACCCGAAATCTCTACTGCACAAAAAATAAAAGATAGCTTCTAACTTGAAAACTAACGCGTCATGACATCACAAGGTGGAACAGAGCATTTTGAGCTTTGGACATGCTCAAATAATAATGCAGGATTACTCAAACATGTGCGAATGAAACAAAACACAACTCTGGGTATGTTTTTGAGGAGGTAACAATATTATAACATGACTTAAAGCTCACAAGTCAATTTTGGAGAATAAAAGACCTTTAATCACTTATTTTCAAGATGCCATATTGCCAACCCCTGTATTCACTGCCATCCCCATACGCCCACTGCTATGTACTTACTACTATTTTATTTGCTTAATCAGTGATACACGGGTTTGGCAGCATTGCGTAGTATTAGTACTGCGTAGGCAATAACTCTCACAGTCAGAATGGCTGTTTTTCAAGGTATTTTGGAGCTTTAAAACCACCTGTAATTAAACAAATGTAAGTTAGATCTGTTTAATGTCACACTGTGGAACATTCCAGGCAGAGCAATGACATATCCACAAAACAACAAGAAGGTGACGGACCCCCACCCAAAAAGTTACACCATGGTGCACCCTTAACGCTGAACCAACACAAGAATCAGCAAAAAAACAGTAGGCAACACGAGCTCTTTGTACACAAAAAGAAAAAAAAAATCGAATCATAATAATAATAGCTAAATAGCATAATAATAGCTTGTTTTTAAATTATTATTATTGTAGTGCAGAGTTATATTTAGGTTTTCATCATTTCAATGGGCAAACACACTCCCACTCTCTGTTTGAACTATTTTAAACAAATCTGAGCCTTAGTCATTTCCCTCTGTGATTAAGTTGTAGATAAATTAGCTCTGCCATTGTCTTGTGTCATATAAATAAATATTAACAGAGCCAGTCCTTGGAACAGCTCTTTGAAATGAACCGATCCAAAAGATTCGAATCCCACAAAGGAGCCAAATGTCCCGTCACTAGAATAGAAGCATAAACCGCACATGCACAAGTACCATCATGTATGTATTTGATTTTAAGAACGTAACTGTATTCTGAATATTAAAGCTCCACTGTGTAACTTTTCAGTAGAGGGTCTGCCACCTGCTTGTCTCCATGGTGATGTGTCTAGAATGTTATACAGTATGGCCATGAACTTCTGAATCTCCATGGAGACTTACAAGCCAAATTACAGGTTAGATTTATGGAGAAGCAAGGTTTTGTTTTGTTTTTTAAGATTGTTTTGAGCAATAAATAACACCTGCAGTTGAGCAAATGCCATACTGTGGACAATTTAAACCAAAGCAACAACATCTCCATGGAAACAAACAGGTTGCCTCTCCAAAAAGTTACACAGTACACCTTCAAAGGCCCTGTACCCGATTTCGTCCACGTATCTGAGCAAAATGTGTCTCGCTCCAGTACAGATATATTGTATAAGCAGCTCTTGAGGTCGGCTGTGTTTTCCACTCATCAGGAAGTGCGCGTAGGGATGCTGGTTGTTGTTAGCTTTACAGTGAAGGCAAAACTGCTTACTGGTCTGGTCTGAATGCATAAGGTATGTGAGGAAGAACTCTGGACCACTACAAACTGTTTCAAATGAACTAGTTCTGTTTTTCATGCCTCTAAAGGTGCACTGTGTAACATTTCTAGTGGAGGGTCCGCTACCTGCTTGTCTGCATGTTCCACAGTATAGATTAAACCGATCTATCACGAGGGAGACAAGCAGGTTGCAGTTCAGATCTGAGTTGGAAGGAATTATTGTGTTTTTGAGGAATAGAAACACCCGTAATGAATAAATATGTTTAAAGTTTAAATAGAAAGAGTAAATATATTGAAATACAGATACTCAAAATGTTCTGAATGTGTATTTTTGTATGTTTGTGTTTGGTGGCTTCCCAGTACTGCGTGTGGAAA
This sequence comes from Taenioides sp. WSHXM2023, assembly GCA_029959045.1. Lineage (NCBI taxonomy): Eukaryota > Metazoa > Chordata > Actinopteri > Gobiiformes > Gobiidae > Taenioides > Taenioides sp. WSHXM2023. Next base: position 5,003,726 of record CM057088.1, read on the forward strand.
GTACAGTATATGAAGTATGACGTACAGCTTGCTTTCATGAGTTCTAACTTAAACAGACTTCAAAGCTGCAGGTGCGTGCTTCCTGTATCTCTGTTATTTATAGAGCCGTGGCTTAACTTTGATCACTCATTTGCATATATTTATGTATCCAGAGTGAGCAGGGCACTTTGAGTTCCACAAGTAAAATTCATTTCAATTCTTTATCATAATATTAAAGGGCCCTTATGATGCTATTTCCTGATCGCTGTTCTAATGTCGTTTCCTCATCACAAACACACCTGGAGTTGTGTTTTGTTTCATTCACACATGTTTAACACACAAACTCTGCATATTTAAGCTGAGTTCTTCTCAGACAGAAAACACTTCCTTCCTTGTGATGTCATGATGTGTGAATGAAACAAAACACAACTGGGGGTGTTTTTGATGAGGTAACAACATTCTAACATGGCTTAAATCTCACAAGAGTCCATTTAGCTTAATATCGGACTCATAATGCCACATCATTAACATTATTATTATTATTATTATTATTTTTTTTTTTTTTTAGCCATTATCTATTATCTTGTTTTATTGCATGCTCCATTTTCCTGCTGTTCTTGAACTGTGCGTTGCAACACTGGAATTTCCCCACTGTGGGACTAATAAAGGCATATCTTATCTTATCTTATGTTATCTCATCTGATCTCAGGAGCTGTGCAGGGCTGGGCCTGGTTGGTACTTGTATGGGAACCCGCTTGGGGTACCAGGTGCCACTGTAGGGCTCCAATCACAAAATCTGTTGTTGTGTCTTTAGGCTAGACACTTCACCCTCATTACCTAGTATGACTGTGGTGTGTGAGTGTTGATGTTGGTCATAGGGGCCATCAAGTGGAATTAATAATGCACTGTAAAGAGCTTTGGATGCTCCATGGAGATGTTATTGCTTTGCCTTAATGTTCCGTAGTATGGCATTAGGCCTTCTATCTTGCATTCATTCCTGCCAGGGGGTCTGCATTTGTCTAAAGGTTCATTAATATGCACTGTTCCCCCTTTTCTTAAATGAGTAAACAAATAAAATATGCTCAAATATGCTGGAAAAAATATACCTGGAAAAACAAACAGGTCGGTCGCCTCTCTACAGATCTGATCAGTAACGTTTAGCCTTGTGTCTCCATTGATGCCGTTCTGTGGAACATTCCAGGTTAAGTTAAAACATCTCCATGGAAAAAGAAGAAGTTACATAATGCAGACAGCACACATCTGACACATTTTGACCTCAAGAGCTGCTCGTGCAATAAAACTGTACTGGGGCCAAGACACATAATCAGCTTACATTACATCGCAGTATAAATCTGCCTCGTGAAGCTACAATGCATCAGAGCTGCTATAAGTCTATGTTATTAATATCCTTGTGTTTTGTCCCTACAGCTTCTCCGCCGGTGGAAAACAGACTATGCGAGGGTCCCATACCAAACCGGTCCCAGCTGTGCCACCTCCCCTGCCCCATCGAGTGCCAAGTGTCTCCCTGGGGTGCCTGGGGTCCCTGTACCTATGAGAACTGTGACGACCAGACCTCCAAGAAAGGTATGCTCTGTGGTGCTGTCATGGAGGTGGTCTGCCCACGTGTGGAGGTCCCATTAGGGCTGGTGGGCTTCTTTCATGTGTGTTTAGATGTTTCCTCAGCGGGGGAGTGGGCCAGACACAACAGCCACAATGCAGAAGTTTTCCATCGGCTTCAAAGGCATTCCACAAATAAATACAGACGAGGATTGAGTTACACGGGACATAAAGATACGATTAAATACAGAGGGTCAGGACGCGTACAGGGTAAAAACACTCATTTAACACATTAAAGGTGTGGAACTTTTTAGTAGGAGGCCGCTACATGGTTGTGTCCATGGAGATATCAGATGGAATTTAGTTTTAAGCTATAACAAACAAATCATTTTACATTTTCTTCCTTGAAAATGGCAATATTGTGAAACGACTTGATAATAATAATAAAACCATGGAGATCCACACTATATAACTGAGTGCCCACCTCTTACCTGGTTTGTCCCCGCGCCCTCTGGAAGTTTTTATCCTTAATAGCCAAGATGAATAAAGTGCCGTGCTTTTTCTTTCTTTTCAGATTTTCTATATGCATTTTTGAGATTTTACCTATCGACAACAAATATTGTCACGTTAATAAAAAACATTCAACGGTGGCGTGGCAGCTGAGTGGCGAGCGCTCTTGTCACCCAACAAAAAGGTTCTGGTTTCGATTCCCGGGTCACTCAGGCCTTTCTGTGTGGAGTTGCGGAGAACTCTGGTTTCCCCATCAACGATGCACAAGGTCAAATTCTCCAGATAAGTGGACCTGGCTACTGGCACACTGAAGGATGGGTCAAATGCAGAGGACACTTTTCCCTATGGGCATGATAAAGGCTAACGTAAACCTTCCTTCAGATTTCAGCAGCAGATTTCCATGTATGTATTAGAAAAATACTGTACCTATATGTATGAACCCAGTCTGAGATTTTTTTTGAATAATCCCAAGTAAGTACAGAGAAAGGAGGCAGGTGAAAATAGAAATGTTCTGGGATATGATCAATGGTATGTGATTGTGACTTGTTTTGTGGGAAGGAGCTTGGAGTAGAGCTGCTTCTCCTCCACGTGGAGAGGAGCAGTGGTGGGCTATTCGTAGAGTTCAGAGTCTGGAAGCTCTGAACCTGTTTACAGTCTAGTGTGAAATAAATATCACATCTACATGAGCCTCTTTTAGTCTGGAGGATAAACACTCGTCTTTTCTAGGCTGGACCATGGTGACAGAATGAGGCCATATTCCCCTGTGTGCATCGGCCCCATGTCTCTGCAATGAAGGGTCACTGAATTAGTCATAACACCATCATCAGGACCAGTGCCCATCTCTGTGCGAAAGATTATAATTAATATGGGTCAAAGGTGAGCTCTCTGGGGCCGTTACTGTGAGTCGCAACAGTAAATATGGCTGAAGTAGGCAGGCTTTTAAGTTTAATGTCTTATGACTAATAGCTGCATGCACATTCTTAAATTTGATGATGTCACAATTTCTGATGGAGGGCAGAGGCCTATATAACTTTATGGGAGAGTCACTGTTTTAACCTATATTTATGTGGAATATATAGAAAATGACTAAAGTGCATAATCTATAAATACTTCAAAAGATATCCACAAGAAGACTAATACAACAAGATTAACACACAGCTGATACTTTGCAGTGAGCGGGGTCCTGCATGTATGTGTGTTGACGGAATGCTCAGCAGTTACCATGGAGACACAATGCACACTTAAGCAAACACTGTCAGAAAAGTTTTAAGATAATAGATAGAAAACTCAAGAAAAAAATACAAAATGGATTTAAACTGCGCATTTTCAGGGGCTCGTGATCAATCCGAGTGTTCTTTGTCCTGTTTAGGAGTTTGATTTTCAACAAAAAGAGGAGACTGACAAACTGAAAAACTGTTATCTAACTTGTGACTGTAATTTTATTTGAGATTACCCTATTTTCTTCCATGTATTTGAGCAAAACCATATCGTATAAGCAGCTTGTGGGAACATTGTCTCTATTCTAAGTATGTTTTTATCCTCTGAAAATCAGGATGTGTGTTGTTATCATGCTAGTCATTGTTACACTGTGACACACTGGCTCTGGTCTCTGAGAGTTGTGAAAAACGCTTTTAAACTCGTCATGGTGAATCACGGGGAAGATTTGAACGCATAAGGTAAATGAGGAATAACTTTGGACCACTGCAAACGTTTTTTGTTTTTTTTGTTTTACGCATTTGAAAATGGTAACAATCACAGGCAGCGTCTTTACCGTAAAACATTCCAAGTAACGCGTTGACATCTCCACGGAAACAAGCTGGTATCTGACACTCCACCGGAAATGTCCCACAATGCACCTTTATTTGACTATCTACTATCTGGCGATGCATTTTACAAACCCCAAAACATGAATGGTAGCAGGTATTCAAACTCAAATGAACTAACTCCTTTAATTGTCTCTCGTGCTCCCATGAACCCTTAAATTGGACAAATGGAGACAAATGAGCAGAGAGCCGTTGCCAATCAGAGCCAGTGTAGAGAGAGTGTTGAGCGGACAGGAGCCCATCCATCAGCGCTCTCGTGTTCCTCACAGCTTCATATCTGCATTCATTATTCAGTACTTTCATCTATCTTATTTCTAAATACAATTGGTGCATTGTTGGTTCATTCACAATAACAGATTTGAGAGCAGCCATAAATAATTTGTATTTACAGAATTGCTCAGCTGTTTTGAGTGGCAGGGTATGTAGTAGCCTATAGTTTGTGATATAATTAAAATAGTAGGGTTCGGGCCCATTGACAGAAATTTGTGGGCCCGGAGCAAGAAGCCTCACATGGGCCCCTCTCTAATATCAATTCATATGAAGAGGGTGGCACGGTGGCTGAGTGGCAACACTCATGCCTCACAGCAAGAAGGTTACGGGTTCGATCCCCGGGTCGCCCGGGCCTTTCTGTGTGGAGTTTGCATGTTTCCTCCCCGTGTCTGGATGGGTTTCCTCCGGGTACTCCGGTTTCCCCCCATCAACCAAAAACATGCAACACCCCTATGAACAGTTTACCATCAAGGACCGTCAAGGAATTCCTCCCTCCTGTGGGCTCACCACCTGCAGAGGGGTTCATAGGGGTCTGGGTCTGGTGCACAGAGTAATGGGCAGTGTGCTGCCCCCGCAACCCAGCGGGAGAAGATGGATGGATGGATGGATGGATGGATGAAGAGGGTCACATTTTGGGCCTCTGAAACCCTGGGGCCCAGGACAACATACCCCTTTGTCCCCCCTGGTTATTAAAATTTAAGTGCATGTGACAGATTTTCATGTTTTTCTAATTCTGACTTCATTTGATGGGCTAGTACGTGTGGTCAGTATTATAGTTTTACGTCAGTTAAAGCTACCATCCGTTAGTTTATTATATTTTTTGTTACCAGTAGTTGGCCAATGTGAAAGCTATTCTTCCATCTCTCACCTGGCCTCTCCCTACACTTGTCCACTCCCTCCTAAGATGACCCCTCTGTCCACCTGGCCTTTGTTCTCTGTCTCTTGTGTCAGACCAAAGCTGCACTCTCACATTATGGTTGCTAAGTAAGGAAACACCTCTGTACCGATCTAAAATCTTAAATATAATTATGTTACTAAAGTTTTTGTGAAATTAGTTGTCTAACTTGTCCTGTGTAAGCCAGACAATAAGAAAGTGTTACATTAACGTTATTCACCCGTGTATTTAGTTAAAAGTTGCTGTTTTGTCTTCTCTCACAGGTTTTAAGCTGAGGAGGCGTGAGATCGTGAACGTGCCCAGTGGAGGAGCGGGCAGCTGCCCTCACCTGGTGGAGGCTGTGCCCTGTGAGGAGCCGTCCTGCTGGAGCTGGAGGGTCCTGGGTCTGGAGCAGTGTGCCCCAGAGGAAGATCTGCCGTGTGGGCCGGGCACACAGGCTGCCCTGGTACAGTGTGTCAACAGCACTGGTGAGGACAGGCTTCACTTTGTACTTGTGCAGTGGAACAGTGTGGAGGAAAAGGATCAGAGTCACACTTCACTGTATATAGAGAAATATAGATCGTATCTTTGCTGTTGTATATTTTTGTTGGTCCTTGAGCAGCACATTTAGTTTATGTATTTTCTGAAACAGTTACAGTGCACAATACACTAACTTTACCCAACCTTAAAGGTGAATTATGTAACCTTTCTGCTGGAGGGTCTGTCAAATGCTTTTCTCCATGGAGGCGTAATTGCTTTGTTTGGAATGTTGCACAGTATGTCATTAAACCAGGAGACCAAACCAGGCCAAGTTACAGGTCAGATCTGTGGAGAGGCGACCCCGCTCACAGTCAGAATGCCTGTTTTTCTTGGTATTTTTGAGCTATAAAACCACCTGTAATTTAGTAAACATAATATAGAACTGTTTAATGTTGTATGTTTCAAGATGGCGCTGGGATGCCAGCTGCGTGTAACAGAAGCTCTGAACCCCTTTTTCTTTCTTTTCGTCTATTTACTTGTACATAGACACTTTTTTCATCTTTTCTTTAGAGTGGGTGAAACATCGTGCAGTTTCGCACATGGGAAACCTACTCTGACTACAGTTTTATTGCTCGCTGTAGTCTTTTTCGCACTTTTTGGATCCGCGTCTGGGACTCCAATCAGCCACGGCTCGGAGCGCATCAAGTACGAACGTGATGCGCTCCTCGGTCTACGCGGCCCCGCTTTGCTCCACACCGGGAAACCCGAGGTCCCAGTGGAAATACAGAGAAAAAGAAGAGGGTGCAGAGGTGGACGGAAAAAACGGAGACCGTATCTGCCTTCGGTGGTTATGGGAAACGTCCGCTCCATCTCCAACAAGACCGAGGAGCTCACCGCACTGACCCGGCATCAGCGGGACTACCGGGACTGCAGCGTGATGTGTTTTACGGAGACGTGGCTGAATGAACACATATCGGACTCTGTGATTAACCAGGACGGCGGCCTGTGAACAACTCCACAACAGCGTAGCGCTGATGCAGACCTGGCATCCCAGAGCCCTGGTTTTAATCAGCGGGGACTTCAACCACGTCTCCCTGTCCGCCATTCTCCCCACTTACACACAGTACGTCACGTGCCCCACGAGAGACAATAGGACTCTGGACCTCCTGTATGCGAACATCAAAGACACTTACACCTCCGTCCCCCTCCCCCTGCTTGGACGCTCAGACAACAACCTCGTCAAACTGCTCCCGCAATACACACCAAAGGTGCGAAGAGGACCTGCGCGGAAGCTGTCTGTGAAGCTGTGGACTGAAGAGGCCAATGAGAGTTTGAGGGACTGTTTCCAGACCACAGACTGGAACATGTTCAGCAGCTCTTATGGAGATGACATCAATGGCCTGACCCACTGCATCACGGACTACATCAACTTCTGCGTGGAGAGCACTGTGCCAACCCGGAGGGTGCAGTGCTTCTCCAACAACCACCCCTGGGTCACCCCTGAGCTCAAAGACCTCCTGAACCAGAAGAAGAGGGCTTTCAACTCAGGGGACAGAGAGGAGCAGAAGAGGGTCCAGCGGGAGCTTCAGTGGAGGATTCGTCAGGCCAAGAAGGATTACGGGAAGAAAATGGAGGAGCAGCTGGCCCAGAACAACGTGCGGGATGTGTGGAGAGGTCTGAAGAACATCTCAGGATTTGGTCAGAACACCAGAGGGACATCTGATGGAGATCAGCGCTGGGCGGATGAACTAAACGTTTATTTCAACCGTTTTGATTGTCCCCCCATCCCCTCTGCCTCTTTCTCGGATCCCCCCTCTTCACACACCCCCAGGCCACTGGACTCACCCCCCCTTCCCGGACCGACTGCACCCACCCCCCGCCCCCTACCACCCACGTCTCCAGCTCACTTCACACCGACTGTTCCCAGCACCAGCCCCCCTCTGCCCCCCACCCCCGGCAGTCCACCCCATTCCCCCCCTTACTCCTCCCTCTACATCACACCGGATCAGGTGAGGAGAGAGCTGAGGCGGCTGAAACAGAGAAAATCTGCAGGACCAGATGGCATCTGCCCCAGGCTGCTGAGGACCTGCGCGGACCAGCTCTGTGAGGTTCTCTGCTACATCTACAACCTGAGCCTCAGCCTGGAGAAGGTCTCTGTCCTGTGGAAGACCTCCTGTGTGGTACCAGTTCCAAAAACAACACATGCCAGGGAACCGGCCCACTTCAGACCAGTCGCCTTGACCTCTCACCTCATGAAGACCATGGAGAGGCTGATCCTCAGCTACCTCCGCTCCGTGGTGAGCTCCACTCTGGACCCGCTGCAGTTTGCCTACAAGCCCAACATCGGAGTAGAGGATGCCGTCATCTACCTGCTGCAGCGGGCGCTCACCCACCTGGAGACTGCCGGGAGCGCTGTGAGAGTCATGTTCTTTGACTTCTCCAGCGCCTTCAACACCATCAGGCCGGCACTGCTGCGGGGGAAGCTGGAGGACGCCGGAGTGAGCGGACATCTCGCCGCCTGGACCATCGACTACCTCACTGACCGGCCGCAGTATGTGAGGCTGCGCGGCTGTGAGTCAGAGGTGGTTGTCTGCAGCACTGGGGCCCCACAGGGAACTGTCCTTTCACCCTTCCTCTTCTCTATCTACACCTCGGACTTCACCTACAACACGGACACCTGCCATCTCCAGAAGTTCTCTGACGACTCGGCCCTTGTGGGCTGTGTGTCTGAGGGGAATGAGCTGGAGTACCGATCGGTCATCAGGGACTTTGTGGACTGGTGTGAGCACAACCACCTGTGCCTTAACACCAGTAAGACCAAGGAGATGGTGATCGACTTCGGGAGAAGGACACTACTTCCCTCACCGGTGAACATCCAGGGACAGGACATAGAGACAGTGGACAGTTTTAAGTACCTGGGTGTTCACCTCAACAATAAACTGAACTGGTCCCACAACACTGACGTCCTGTACAAGAAGAGCCAAAGTCGCCTCCACCTTCTGAGGAGACTGAGTTCTTTTGGAGTGTGCAGGCCCCTGCTCAAGACTTTTTATGACTCTGTGGTGGCCTCTGCTCTCCTCTACGCTGTTGTCTGCTGGGCCCCGAGCAGTACAGAGTGGGACAGGAAAAGACTGAACAAACTAGTCAGGAGGGCCAGCTCTGTCCTGGGCTGTCCTCTGGAGTCTGTGGAGGAGGTGGGTGAGAGGAGGGTGCTGGCCAAACTCACATCCATCATGGCCGACACCTCTCACCCTCTGCACCGGACTGTAGAGGAACTGAGCAGCACCTTCAGCGGCCGACTGAGGCACCCTCAGTGTAAGAAGGAACGCTACCGCAGGTCCTTCATCCCCACTGCTGTCAGACTGTACAACTCCACTGTATAACACATGCAATAACCTGTGCATTAACCTGTGCAATAGCCCGTGCAATAACCTGTAACCATGTCACCTCATCAGTAACCGCCTCCACTGTCCTCAGATTATATATTATATTTACATTTCTTTCACTCCCTGTACATAAGAGCTACCTGATGTTGTAAATTTGTTAATATTTATTGTGATTTTATTTTTATTTACTTATTGTTCTGAGTGTTTGCACAATTTTTCACAACTTTTTGCACTATACTGTCCCCTGACTGTGAGCTTCTGTCACGAGTGAATTTCTCCTCTGTGAGATCAATAAAGTCTTATCTTATCTTATCTTATCTTATCTTATCTTATCTTATCTTATCTTATCTTATCGTATCTTTAATGTCATACTGGGGAACATTCCAGGCAGAGCAATGACATATCCATAGAAACAAGCAGGTCACAATCCTCCACCAGAAAAGTTACACAATGTACCTTTAACAGGAGAGATGCATTGTACCAGGTTGTAGCACCAGTGCTAATTTCCACCTGTAGTCTCTTTCATACACCTGCATATGTATAAATGTGTGTGAGCAGTGATTCATAAGATCAAACTCCCACAGTATTTGTAGGTTTGTGTTTTCACAAACTAACGAGAATCCATCCACGTAAGTGTTTGTGCTTGAGCTCCAGTGAGACTGAGAGTGGACCAATCACAGGGCAGCATCTTGAAAATAAGCACTTGAAGATCTCAAACGTGCACATATCGCTCTTAAAAGCTCTGAAAAGTCCACTTTGCAGAATAGGTCAGTGAAACAAAACCCACTTAGACAAAAATCGACACAAAAGGTCTTCTTATACAGTCCAAGTATTAAACCATAGACCTGCTCGCTGTGAGGCAGGAGCTGTCACTGCTGTGCCACTGTTTAAAGTCATGGCTCTTTTAAGATGTGTGTAAAAGCTCTGCAGATGGATGGTTCATGTCTCTCCCTGTCTGACCCTCTGCTCCTGTGTGAACGCTGCAGCATAAATCGTGTGTTTTTAAGGTCAGCTGTGCGCCCTCTGTGCTCTGTCACGCTGCCCCCACGCTCCGGACCATCCATCACACACACACCTCCGCTCCTCTTGCCCACAATCCTCCGCTCTCCTCTACAGTTCTCTACAGAGCTCCACGGGGCCATACAAACGTGTAATAAACCCGCACCTTTAACCAGGGCGTCAGAGGGCGATTCAAGGCGGGGGAAGTCAGAACAGGAAATTGTAAAAGTTAAAGGACACGTTATGCAGAATGGACTTTTTAAAGATTTAATCACATTCTGTTTTTGCACTAGATAAATCATTATTTTATTCATTAGAGGCAGCACACAGCGGTCTGATTTTGTCACATTTTTTTACAACATACTCTGTGGGGTATAGGTGCCGATTTCAGTTTTTTTCAGGTGCACACACGAGCATACACACACACACACACATTTCTTTTTTTGTGTGTTTCTTGTGTGCTCCCTGTAGTGGTGGACGCACACAGGGCTTTCACTGTAGTTTGACAGCTCCATTAGTTTGTCACTGCGTTTTCCATTCGGACTTCCTCGCATCTTCGTCTCACTTTCTCCGGTGTCCTCACTCTTAAAACAGACCTATTAAAATCGACTTTTCAGAGCTTTTAATCATGTTATAGCTGTTCCCCTTCTCACTGACCCTCTGGAAGTTGTATTTGGAGTGATTCATGCATGTTTGAATCATCTTTAGTCACTTATTTTCAAGACGCCATGTGTTCACCGCCACAGGCATACGCCCACTTCTCTGTAGTAACTTCGTTCTACTATTTTATTTTCTTCAATCAGTGACACGTGCAGCATTCAGCAGTCATTTTGGTATGAATGAAAATAAATCCACTGCTCGTTGGCGTGATGTGCAGATTGACTTGCTGGTGTTACGGATCTGTTGGTGGTGATGTCACATGGGGTGATGTGGGCGTGGCCTTGTAAGGACCCAGCTTTAATAAACCTGATATTTCCATAATATAAACCTTATATTTCATTTTAAACGTGGAATGTATGTTTGTTTTGAGTGAGTTTCACTTTATTAAATCATCCCAGAGGTACATATGAGGCACAGGGGGTGTGTCAACGTGTTTGAGCGTGAATGTAGCGATAAGTGCGCGACTGATCACGGACCCTTTTTTTTTATTTTTTATTTTTTTTATTTTAAGTAAGCAATTTACATTCTTTTACATATACATATGACAAAAGTACAATCATAACAGAAATAACAACAACAAAAAACATTTGCCCAAAAAGGCAATTGAATATTTATCTATTTATTTTATATTTATTTTATTTATGAGACAGCGACAGTGCACAATCTACATTAACCTTAACAGGAGAGATGCCTTGTGCAGGTTGTAGCTCTAGAGCTCATTTCCACCTGTAGTCCCTGGTGCAGGTTTTTTAGTGTCTGCAGAAGACGACTGTCTGAGCCATGTACACACCGGCCCCAGCACTTTATTAAATCTGTAACAGCGACTCTGTGTTGTGATGACGTTTACGGCGCGCTCCCACTGGGCACTGCATCTTTCTAAAGCGGTAGTCTGCGGATGATTTCTTTAATGAAATGGTTTTAGATGACTATTGTGATTTAAAATGTGTAAATAATGAAGTTCAGTTGTGATTGTAGGACAGTTTTAGACAGTTTTAGAGTTTCTTTTTGACAAGCCAAACCTCCTTCAGTCTGATCCATTATTAGCGGACGTGCATACTGTACATTCACTTTATTTTCACAACTGTCTGTGGAATATCAAATCTTGACACATTCAAATGTCTCAGAAGTCATTTAGGAATTTTATATCTGCAGTAATCCTGTAATTCTCTCTTTCACGCAGTCTATCAGTCTCTTCCTCTTTCTCCCTCTGCTCATCTCCACCCCACTTCTCTCTTCTCTTTTCCAGTCCATCAGTCTCTCCGTCTCTCTTCTCTCTCTCCCTCGCTTTCCGTCGTCCCCTTTCTCTCTTTTTCCCGCTTCTCTTAGTGTCTCTTTCTCTCTCAGTCCCTCTACTCCTCTTTCTCTCTTGCTCTCTGAGTCATCAGTCTCTCCTTCTCTCTCCCTCCCTCCTTCTCTTTTCTATCTCCTAATTCCTTCTCTCTCTCCTCATCACACCATCTTTCTGCATATACCATCCCGGCTTTCAGTAATATAACTTGTCTGTATCCTCTCTTTCTCCCTCCCTCCTCACTTTCTCCCTTCCTCCGTCTTTCTTTCTCTCCCTCCCCCTCTCTATCATTCCAGCTCTCCTTCCCTCTCTCCCCCTCTCTTTCTTTCTCTGCTCCCCCTTCCTCTCCCCTTGCTCTTTTTCTCCCCCCTCTCTCCCTCTCCCTTCCTCTCCCCTTCCTCTCTTTCTCCCCCTTTCTCCCTCCTCCTTTCTCTCTCCCTTCCTCTCTTTCTCCCCCTTTCTCCCTCCCCTTCCCCTCCCTTCTCTCTTTCTCCCTCCCTCCATCCCTCCCTCTCTCCCTATCTCTCTCCCTCCCTCTCTTTCTCTCTTCCTGTCTCTCCCTCCCTCTTCTTCCTCTGTCTCTCTCTCAGTTCATCACCCCCTTTTCTCTACCTCCCTCTCTCCCCCTCCCTCTCACACCCCTCCTCCTCTGTTTTACCGTGCGCCTTTACGACTACACGTCTTTAATGGAGTCATGAGGAGCCGTTACCGTGTGTGGACTGAGCTGCTCTTGGTGCTGACCGCGCAGAGGCAGAACAGCGTTACCCGGGCGATTAAGCACAAGGGCACGGCAGTATTGTAGAGGTGGATCATATCGGGAGCGATGAGATGTAACAAGAATGACACAAGGATAAACCAGGGGAGATTGAAGAGGCCACCTGCTTGTCTCCATGGAAATGTTGTTGAAAATGCTGTTGAAAATGTTCCACAGTTTGGCTTTAGACTTATATTACTTATACTCAGGGTGTGATGTGTGCAAAAAGCAGAAGGAAGAGGATTTTTGTAAGCAATTAGGCGTTAAATAGGCTCATAAAACAAACATTACCAAAACTCCACCTCTCAAATGCCTGATGGATATGTTTAATGCCACACTGTGGAATATTCTAGACAAAACAATCACATCAAAACATCACGCTGTTCTTTCGGCCTCAAGAATAAAGCAGAGAGAGGGAAAGACAGAGGGCCCCAGCAAATTGCACCCTGCTTATACTTTTTTTATTCAGTTCAGATGTTTTTCTTTTTTTTAATACCATGTCAAACCTGCATTCTTTTTGTGAGTGGACTTGCCTTTCCACAGATCTGGGGCATCAGTTATAAAGGCTCCGTATGCACAAAACAAGGATTTCGAATAAACAAACACTAGCATTGTCCTTTAGAGCATTTTATGCCACCTGCTTGTCTCATGGAGATGTTTTTTCTTTGCCTGGAATGTTCCAAAGTGTGGCATTAAATGTGTCTATTGCAACAACAGGATTACTATTGCAACAACACATCATGTTGCATTTTTTATTGCTCTAAAAATACCTTAAAAAGCATGCATTGTTACAGTGAGGGTCGCCTCTCCACAGATCTTGGCCTGGTGCTGTCACCTGCCATATGAATGAATTACTGAATGAATAGAATTATTTTAAACATGCAAACTATAAACAGAAATAATGACATCACAAGAGCGCTCACAAGTTACAGTGAAAGAAAATATCCAAGGCCACAGAGCTGTAAGTTTACACGTCCAAAAGGGAGTGGGATGTATGACTTTTTCAGTGGTGGAAGGTAACGAAATAAAAGTAGTCAAGTACTGTACTTAAATATAATTTTTAGGTATCTGTCATAGTATATAAATATAAATATATATAAATGGACGTAGCTAACGCACTAGCCGCCGTGTTCCAAATAGGAAGTTTGCATGCGGCTCTTCCAGCTCCTTCTGATTCTGGCTCCCATTGACTTACACTAGAATATTGTGGCTTCTCTCTCAGTAACTGCTGCTGTGAGCCTCATCATTTTGGTCTTAAAATGTTCGTATTAACCCGCTCTACGTGATCCTGGTGTTTTGGGGGGTTTTTTTAGCTATTTTGTCTGTCAAAAAAATAACATAGAGCCTGGTTCCAAATTCGCTCTTGTAACCATTAGCATCTCGAACTTCATTTGAGTGGAGTTGAACGCTGTGGGTGACGTCACACTCGCTTAGTCCACTTCTTTATACAGTCTATGGTATCTGTACTTTACTTAAGTAGATTTTAAAGTGTATACTTTTTACTTTTTCTTCATTACATTTGAGAGCAGGTATATGTACTTTCCACTCCAATACATTTTTAAACAGGACTGAAAAGTAAAAAGTTTAATTTGTTATTCTGGGTTTAATTTGAACAGATTCATAATTTGAGCAAACAAAAAATAAACAAATAAAACTAGGTAAAAATTATTGATTTAGTTGTTTCTATTAACTACTAATATGTGTGGTGAATGTTATAATCAAAATCACTACATATGAACTTCAAACTTCAAAATGTGTGTGAAATACTCTTTAAGTACATTTTTAAACAGGTACTTTAATACTTTTACTTAAGTAGATTTTTTCACGTGATCATTTTAGTTTTACTTGCTCCTTATTTTCTTGCTCCAGTATCTGTAATTTTACTTATATACCACAACTGAGTACTTCTTCCAGTATTTTTTATACTGACAGATGTGTTTAATTCTGTACTGTGGAACATTCAGCCTCTATAGAGACAGAGTGGTGCCTCCCGCCAGAAAACTTTATTCCAGCAACTCCGCTTTTTTATATGGATGCTTACAGTCAGCATATTCGTCTGCCAGCGTCTTTTTCCTGGAGTAGTCTGAAAGCTTTAAACACATTTACTGTACCACTCACCTCGTATACCCCCTTAGTCTGCCTGGTACCTGCCCCCGCCCCATCTGTGCCCGCCTGTGCCCATCTGCCCCACACCGACTCCACCGTGCCCCCCCGTGATTGATCACCCTCACCTGATGAAAATATATTCTCACCGTTTGGATTCACGCCGCGCTGGTTTCTCAACACAGAGTCTCTTGTATTTCTTATTTATTTCAGTATTTTTGTCCCGTCCGTGAAAGCGAATGCCAGCGGGCGGCGTTCAGTCTGGCCCAAGGTCGATACACGTTCAGGAGAGTGCATATTGATATTGTACGCTGCCTGGGTCCACTTAGGCTGAGCGGGTTCGGATGGAGCTGGCGGAGCGTGCTGTCACTCCCTCTCTTCGGGGCTCTTAGTCTACTCGTGATTGGTGGGCTGCATATCTGTCAAAGTGACATCTTAATGCGAAGTCAGCAGTGCCCGGGCCCCGTCCCTGTTTTTAAAAAGGTTTTCTGCTAATGTGGAAGTCGGTTTATGAGTGGGGTTCAGTCACAGTAGTGCCGGTGGATTAGGGAGGTCTATTGTGACAAAAAAAAAAAAAAAAAAAGTGCAGTGTGGTTCCTTTTCATTCATTTCTTATACAGTATGTTTTAACGTTTAATTGTTGATGAATGTATGACTTTAAACAGCTCCACCTTACGTTTTATTCAATTACAGGTGGTTTTACTGCTAAAAAGATCTAAAAATAAATTAAAAAAACAGGCATTCTGACTGTGAGCTGATTCGCCTCTTCACAGATCTGACCTGTAACTTGGTCTGGTTTGGTCTCCATGAAGATAGAAATGTTTAATGCCAAACCGTGAAACAACATTTCAGACGAAGCAATAACAGCTCTATGGACAAAAGCATTCGACGGACACTCCGTCGGAAAAGTTACAAACAAAACAAAAAACTTGTCATCATCTATTATCTGTTTTAAACTTTGCAATTTTCATCTGATTTTCATGCGATTCACTATAATCATGAGTCTAGTCCACTATTAAAATAATTCAAATCATGTTTTGATGATAATAATGGGTAACTCTAAAACACAATCCAACAGACTTTTTATATTTCCGTTTTTATTCAAATCAAAATGTGAGAAAATAAACAATTTCTATTTTTCATCAATAACACGCTTTATTCACAAATATTCTTTATGTAGAAACTTTTAGTCACTATATTTGAACTGAAAAATTCAAACTAAAACATTTCAATGTACAATAATAACGCATTAGTTTTATATAGCGCTCAAAGTGTCATGTTTTCTTCATTCACTCCACACTCTGTGCTGGTGAGATACTTTTGTAGCCACAGCTGCCCTGGGACAGACTGACGGAGGTGAGGCTGTTAATCTGCACCATCGGCCCTTCTCACCAGCACTCGCACCACTTTCATACAAGGCCATGAGGTTTTCTCTCAAATGATTGATAGCTTCGTCTATATTTGGAGTTTGTACCAAGAGAAAAAGAAAAGTATCATTTACATAGCACATATATTATAAACTACAGAAAACCACATTTCTGCAGAAGGAGAGGGAAGAAGAAAAACTTGTACTAACCCACCCACATTCATTACAACACTTCAGAATCATGTGGTCGCTTGTGGATGTAACCGAAGTTAGATTTTTCTTCTGTTGTGATGCTTCAGCCGCAGTGGGAACCCAGATCCAGTATCAGAATTACAATATATATTTTCTGCTTGACTAAAATCTATTATCGACAAACTTGTGCCGATAAGATGATGTTATGATGGGCAGAATTCTGTAGTTGTAGTTCAGTGATGCAGTAACTGTACTACTATATAAGTGTACTGATGGTTTTGTCTCCTCTCGTCCTGACTCAGACTCTGCTCTATTGATCAGGTCTGTATCTCAATGGACCTTCCACGTTACACTGAGAATTTATAACACAATAATACAACTCCAATGTGTGTGTGAGCCCCGTTTTGAGTCAAAAGCGTCACACAAATTAACAAATGTTGGACAAACTACTACAGTTCAATTTATTCTTTAAAGGGCTATATTACGCTATTTTCTGATTTGTGTTCTAATGTCGTTTCCTCGTCACAAACAGACCTGGAGTTATGTTTTATTTTGTTTCATTCACACATGTTTAACACACAAACCCTGCAGATTTACGCTGAGTTCTTCTCTCAACAGCTCCTTTTACCTTTAGTTCAGTAGAGACGGACAATTCCAGGACTGAAATCATCCAAATGATTCTAGTGAAGGTGTGTGGAGTTTAAAAACAAAATTGCCACATGACATCACAAGGTTTTGAGAGAAGAACTCAGCCGAAATATGCAAAGTTTGTGTGTTAAACGTGTGAATGAAACAAAACACAAGGAAACAACATTAGAACATAGATCAGAAAATAGCGTAATTTAGCTTTTTAAATCAAATCCAAGCTCGTAAAAGTCTACAGCAGTGCATTGAAAGTATCTGGCGCAGTGCGGACACACATGTAGGTTAGACACATATGTAGGTTACAGGGCCCATGTGTAGATGCATAATTCAAATGGTGTAAGATGAGACTGTCCCATATGAGCAGCCCGTCCCCATGTGGAGTCTAGTGTGTGAGACATGTCTTCTGTACCAGACTGAAGGGAAAGACAGCTCACATATCTATAATTACTCTGCTCTACACTCACAGGTTAGAAACAGGATAGAAATGAAGGGTTTTTCTTGTTATTGGCCATCATTTTCAACGTTAAAGCTGCATTGTGTAACTTTTCTATTGGAGGGTCCGTCAAATGCTTTTTTTCATGGAGATATTATTTAATTATTACTTTGTCTGGAATGTTTCACAGTATGGTATTAAACCTTTCTATCTTCATGGAGACCAAACCAGACCAAGTTCCAGGTCAGATCTGTGGAGAGGCGACCCCGCTCACAGTCAGAATGCCTGTTTTTCTTGGTGTTTTTGAGCTATAAAACCACTTGTAATTGAATAAATGTAAGATAGAGATATTTAAAGTCATACTGTGGAACATTCCAGGAAGAGCAATGACATAGAAACAAGAAGGTGAAAAGTTACATACTGCACCTAGGGCCCATGTTATGCTATTTTCTTATCTGTTCTTATGTTGTTTCCTCATCACAAACAGACCTGGAGTTGTGTTTTGTTTCATTCACACATGTTTAACACACAAACCCTGCAGATTTAGACTGAGCTCTTCTCTCGAACAGAAAACACACTGTTCCACCTTGTGATGTCATGTGGTAATACAGCAATTTCTCAACTTTTTTAAAACTCCATACCACATACCTTCACTAGAATCATTTGGATAATTTCAGCCCTGGAAATGCTGATCACTACTGAACTAAAGGTAAAAGGAGCTGTTAACTTAAAAAAATTACTGCTTCATGACATCACAAGGTAGAACAGAGTGTTTTCTGTTTGAAAGAACAACTCAGCCTAAATATGCAGGTGTGTTTGTGTGTTAAACATGTGTGAAACAAAACACAACTCCAGGTGTGTTTGTGATGAGGAAACAACATTAGAACAGAGATCAGAAAATAGTCTAATATGGACCTTTTGTTTGATCCAAAAGTTGTGTGGAACAAATGAACCAGCAGGAGTCGTACAAGATGGATTTTCATGGGTTTGACTTTGAAAACTCAAACCTTGCAACAATCCCACTTGGAGCACAAGGTGACTCATATCCTGCATTATTCAGGAATTAGAAACTTCGGGACACTAGTCTATAGGCATATCAAATCTTATACCTTTAAAGAAGACATATAGTGCTTGTGTCTGCTATATAGTTATAATCTATAACTGTGGATCATTCTGTTATAATTTGGATATTTTAAATCGCAATATTCATCTAAAGTAACAATAAAAGAAAGAAGTCAACTGAAGTCCGAGTTAGAAAACTGGTGTCCAATGGAAGCTGACGTTACCGTAAACGTCATCACGACAAAGCGCCGTGATGCTGTTGGCACCTCCGATTGATGATTTGCAAAATGGTGTCTTGAAAATAAGCAATTAAAGATGACTCAAACATGCACAAATATGATTTCTGAGGGTCAATAAGAAGGGGAAACAACTATAACATGGTCAAAAGCTCTGAAAAGTCCATTTTGCATAAGGTCTGCTTTAAAGACTACATGGAAAACTCAGAAATGAAGTTACAAATGGTTGGCAAGAGAAAAAAAGAAGAAATAAGAGAAAAAAAATCTAAATTATGGTATCATTAATTAAGATATTTCCTTCTGTGTGGGAGAATGGATGATGTAGGCTTGTTAAATCCAAGGAGAGATTGCTAGATTATTCAAACATGCATGGATGACATCTAACGCCTCTTCAGGCAGGTTTTTGATGAGGGAACGTTATAAAATGGTAGAAAGCTCCATTTTAATACCTTTAATCCTCTTTATAGGCGCATTGTGTAACTTTTCTGGTGGAGGGTCCGTCAGATGTTTTTTTTCATGGAGATGTTGCTTTGTCTGGAATGTTCCACAGTATGGCATTAAATCTTTCTTAAATCTATATCTTCACGGAGACCAAACCAGACCAAGTTACAGGTCAGATAGAAAGTTTTAATGCCATACTGTGAAACATCCCAGACAAAGAAATAACATCTCCATGAGGAAAATAATTTAACGGACCTTCTACCACCTTTAAAGTCCAGCTAGAGTGTGCGTAACCATGTGATATCATGCTCGTTTTTCCGCAGGATACGAGGTGGATCGCGGGCTGTGCTCCTCGTCCCCTCCCCCGGCCCCGGAGCCCTGCGAGGTGCCCTGCTCCAGAGACTGCGTGCTCAGTGAGTGGACCCCCTGGACCTCCTGTTCACAGACCTGCTCCAGCAAAACCATCGAGGGCAAACAGATGAGGACTCGCTCCATACTGGCCTACAACGCCGGAGAGGGTGAGTCCTGAGGCTGAACATGGACTACACTGAGAACTCAGACTGCGTAACACTGGAAAAACGAAAATCCAGCCAAGTACGGATTGGATTTGGATTGGACAAAAAAGGGTTACGCATTCATGAGTTACATCTCTGACAGTTCTGAAAAGCAGCACTAGAATGGAAACAAAAATATGATTACAAATAAATCAAAAATTGCGAGGCCAAAACTGGAAAATGGATTGTGAAATGGATAAGATAAGATAAGATAATCCTTTATTCGTCCCACAGTGGGGAAATTTCAATGTCACAACGCAAGTTTCAGAAAAAGTAGGAAAACAAGAGCACACATCAAAAACAAGATAAATAATAATAAGTATTTACAATCAAAATATTGTGTACAGTGCAGTGATGGACAGCGGTGGTTAAATAAATAAATAAGTAGCAGGTAGTGACTTTAAATAGTATTGCACATTGTTATTATTACTATGGCGATGACACATGACTAGCATTGTTCATTATACAGTCTGACAGCAGCAGGAAGGAAAGACCTGCGAAATCTCTCCTTTACACAGCGAGGGTGAATCAGTCTGTCACTGATGCTGCTCTCCAGAGCAGACAGGGCGTCCTGCAGGGGGTGACCCTCATGGTCCAGCATAGACATGAGTTTAGCCAGGACCCTCTTGTCCCCCACCTGCCGCACCGAGTCCAGAGGACAGCCCAGGACTGAACTGGACTTCTTGATGACCTTGTCCAGTTTCTTCTTCTCCCTCTCTGTGACGCTGCTGCTCCAGCAGACCACACCGTACAGGATGGCTGATGCCACCACAGAGTCATAGAAGGTCCTCAGGAGTGGCCCTCTCACTCCAAAGGACCGCAGTCTCCTCAGGAGATAGAGCCGACTCTGGCCCTTCCTGTACAGTGCATCTGTGTTGTGAGTCCAGTCCAGTTTATTGTTCAGATGCACACCCAGGTACTTGTAAGAGTCCACTCTCTCAATGTCTCTTCCCTGGATGTTCACTGGTGGGGGGGCAATAGAGTGGCGTCTGCGGAAGTCCACCACCATCTCCTTGGTCTTCCCCGCGTTGATGAGAAGATGGTTCCGGTGACACCAGTCCACAAAGTCCTGCGTTAGTCCTCTGTACTCCGTGTCGTCATCGTTCGTGATGAGACCGATGATGGCGGAGTCATCGGAGAACTTCTGCAGGACGCAGCTGTCCGTGTTGTGTCTGAAGTCTGCAGTGTAGAGTGTGAAGAGGAAGGGCGCGAGGACAGTGCCCTGGGGCGCCCCCACACTGCAGGTCATGAGGTCAGACACACAGTCCTGGGCTCTCACAAACTGGGGCCGGTTTGTGAGGTAGTCCAGGATCCACTCAGCCAGGTCACAGTCCACTCCTGCCCACTCCAGCTTGTCCCTTAGGAATCATGTTACAATCTCGTCTTTTCTTGTTCTCGTGGACCCAATCTCGTATCTCGTCTCATCTTGTGATAATTGTGCTTCATACCAGCCCTACAGCCAAGTTAAGAAAGTTTTATCACAATTTGAGTACATTTGAGCATAACATGGGCCAATTTTTCTTGAGTTTTCACATTATATGTAAACATTTTTTGCCAGTTTTTGCTAATATGTGCATTGTGTCACCATGGTAACTGTTGAAATATCCGCCAATAGATACATGTAGAACACCCCCAGCATGATGTCAATATCTAGGTAACTTAAAATGACTTAAATTAAGAACATCTGACATATTTGAGTAGATTCAACTTGATAAGTACAATGATCTACCAATGGAAGAAGACTTTTTGTACTACAAATATGAAAATACATATTTTGCCACACGTATTCCCATTGGTCAATCATTTTACTTATCAAGTTGAATGTACTCAAATAAAGGAAAATGTTCTTAATTTAAGTGATTTTAACTTACCTAGATGTTGCTATTTGCGGTGTAAACAACCAAACTGAAATCGTCTTTGCCCCAAAACCCTGTCAGGCCACTCTTGTCCCAAAGGTCAAAGAATCAAATTTATACTTTGGGGGTGAATGGGGGTGTTCCACATATATCTCAGTTGGCAGATAGTTTAACAGTTACCATGGTGATACAATGCCAAAAATGATCAGTCCAAGCTTTCATGGTCCTGTTTAGGACTTTGATTTACAACAGAAATAGCAAAAGGAGAAATTTAATTTGTCAACTGGACAGAGTATATTTGGTTGAATACGTTTTGCAGCTCATCCAAGCTGCTTCTTCAGTTCTGGTCAGATGCTGGCGGACACTGCTTTATATCTGCCTGAAGGGAGGAGCTTAATTACAATGAAAATTACTCTGAGACAACACATATTACAACAGAAATGTAAGAGCGACTAACTGAAAAACTGTTGGCTATGATGTGGCAGTAATTTTACATATAAGAGACTTGTTTATTACGTTGTTTTCTGATCTATTAGGAACATACTTGGAGTTGTGTTTTGTTTCATTCACACGTTTAACACACAAACCCTGCATATTTAGGCTGAGTTCTTCTCTCAAACAGAAAACACTCTGTTCCACCTTGTGATGTCATGTGGAAGTCATCTCCACTGTTTTCTTGTTTGTTTGTTTTTTAAATTCCATACACCTTCACTAGAATCATTTGGATGATTTGAACCCTGCAGTCTCTACTGGACTAAAGGTAAAAGGAGCTGTTAACTTCAAAACTACCACACTACATGATATCACAAGGTGGAACAGAGCATTTTGAGCTTTGGAGATGTAGACAGAGTAATAATAAATAGTTACTCAAACATGTGAATGAAACAAAACACAAGTCCAGGTCTGTTTTTGAGGAGGTAACAACATTCTAACATGGATTAACACTCACAAGAGTCAATTTTGCATCATATAGGACCTTCTAAACTAAATGAAATGTCACTTACCCATTTGATTAGCAATTATAGCTGCAAACTGAGTAGAGATGGCCATCCTAAAATGGTGTTTTAATCCCAGCTCCGATCAGTGACGTGTCCTTGGGCAAGACACTTAACTCAGATGCCCTCTGTATGAATATAGATGGTGTGAGTGATTGGTGGTAGTCGGAGGGGCAGAGGGAGCAGAGCTGTGATTGTGGAGTGAGTGAATGAATAAAACATAAAATTGTAACGCTACTTTACGCGTGAAGAAAAGGGTTACATAAGACTAATTCATTATATAGTCTATATCAAATGAAGCCTATAGTGCAGTTTGTACTCAGAGCAGAAATAGTACCAAAATAATTAAAATCATTTATCACTTATGCCCATTCTGTTCTCCACTCAAAAAGGAAGTACGGCCTACTGTTTGGAAATGCCGTGTTCACTTTTGCATAATATAGGATCTTGCTTAATGGCATTAAACGCATCTCCAAGACAAGCAGGTGGCTACCAGGCTAAGTTACAGGTCAGATCTGTGGAAAGAAACAACACCTGTAATAAATGCAGATAGGTTTACTACTATGCTGTGTCATCGTCATGAAGACAAGCAGGTGACAAAGTTTGGTTTAGTTTGTGGTTTAGTCCTGGTTTAGTCCCCCTTTAGTCTTGGTTTAGTACTTGGTTTATTGCCTGGGTTAGTCCTAGTTTATTCCTGTTTTAGTCTTGGTTTAGTACCTGTTTTTTTGCCTGGTTTAGTCCTGTTTTAGTCCGGACTCCTGGTGGAGTACTGGTTTAGTTTGTGGTTTAGTCCTGCTTTAGTGTTGGTTTAGTGTTTAGAACTGCTTTAGTCCTAGTTTAGTCCTGGTTTAGTCCTGTTTAGTACCTGATTTAGTTTTGGTTTAGTCCTGGTTTAGTTTGGGTTTAGTCTTTGTTTAGTACCTAGTTTATTGCCTGGTTAGTTCCTAGTTTAATCCTAGTTAAGTACTGGTTTAGTCCTGCTTTAGTTTTGGTTTATTGTCTGGTTTAGTCCTCGTGTAGTGCTGGTTTAGTCTCTGAATGCATGTTCTCAAGGTATTCGCAGCAATAGCAACACTTGTCAAATAAATGCAATACTGTGGAACATTCCAGGCAAACACAATGACATCTCCATGGAGACAGGCTAGCAAGTATTCCCAATAAAATATCTTGAGTAGAACAACACAACCAAGAACACTAAAAAACTGGATAGAGATTGGATAGTTCCACTTGATTCAGAATTGTAACCTGATCCTGATCTTTAGTCACGGTTGCCAGGGCGTCCTCTGCTGTCACTGTGTGGATGTGGTGATTTCACACTGCCGCGCCTTATCTCCATCTCTCCCCTTATCTCCTGCTGATTGGCGCAGTGTTTTCGGACTGTGCTCCACTCTGTATCAGCTCTCCCATCTCCCCCTGGCCCTCCCTGCTCCTCTGTGGTGTGGTCTGATGTTTTCTTTGCCTATCTCCTCATGCTTTCTCCAGTCACTGCCATGGTGGTTGCCTGGATCACCGTCATGGAGGGTAAAACTATGGACATGTGGGGGTGTAGCTGTAGTAGTAGCCATAGATTGTATAAAGAAGTAGACTAAAGGAGTGTGAAGGTCACCCATAGCGTTCAGCTCCAGTCAAACAAAGCCCACGATGCTAGCGGTTACAGGAGCGAATTTGGAGCCAGGTCCATAGTAAGAATAGGAATTTATTCATGGTTAAAAAATAAAAAAATAAAAAATAAAATAAAAACACCAGGATCATGTAGAGCTGGTTAGTACGAACATTTTAAGACCAAAATGATGAGGCTCACAGCAGCAATTACAGAGAGAGGGGTGTCAATTGGAAACAGAACAGCGCCCCCATGAACACTTCCTGTTTGCGTGGCAGTTAGCGGGTTAGTAATAGTAGTAGCTGTAAAGGCTCATTTATGATCCACTTTCGTACATAAACCGTTTGTGTGTTCCAAGCGTAGTTACTGTCACTACGTTTATCCAAACTCTTCTAACGTCAAGGTGCGTTCTGTTAAACAACCACCAAAGGGCGCTAAAAGTCAGTTTGAAAATTGACCAAAACGGATACAATAGAGCAAACTAATAAATAAACATTGAGGCGCCCATGTTTTTTGAAACTGTTGGAAAAGAGTCAAGAAAAACTAGATGAGAGAAGAATTTTTTAATTTTTTAAGTTTCCGCTGCTGAGCTGCGTTCACTACTGCC
This sequence comes from Taenioides sp. WSHXM2023, assembly GCA_029959045.1. Lineage (NCBI taxonomy): Eukaryota > Metazoa > Chordata > Actinopteri > Gobiiformes > Gobiidae > Taenioides > Taenioides sp. WSHXM2023. The sequence goes on from CM057088.1 coordinate 5,028,396, forward strand.
CCCAGTGGTCAGCTCAGGTACAGCTCCATTAAGATTTCACATATTCTGAGGAGACGGACCAGATTATGGACAGAACAACGCAGAGGAGAAGCCTCGGAGCATAAATAAACCTTTAGTCTAGTTTGGGGTGTCAAGAGTCCATAATCCTGGTTTAGTCCTGGTTTAATTCTGGTGGATGTCTAATACCGGAGGACTGTTGTGTATGTGGTCGTAGCAGGTAGTAACTGTTAGCGTGTAGCGTTTGTGGTATTTAGCATTTGAAGTTAGCATCCCATTAGCAATCTCTACTATGTATCATTTAAAATTATTCATTCTCTATGAAATTATCAGAAAATATCACCCTAAAGAGTTGATTCCACCCTGGTGACACCCCTATGAAAAAAGTCTGGACACGCCATTGCAACAGCTAGCATAATAGCTAGCTAATTTTCGGACAATTAAACATTCTATAATTGGAAGCATACAGCATGCAGCAGTCAAGAGCTGCTTATACGAAATATCTGTACTGGGGCTAGATAAATTTTATTTTCAAATTTATTCAAGAAAAAAAATAAAATAAATAAATAAATAAATAAATAAATAAAAATAATTAGCCATACACAATTCACCAGCCTCACGTAACCTTTTTTTTTTTTGCAAATGAAAAAAATATTTGTTCCTTGCATACATGAATCGTATTTAACTCTGGGCTGTCAGCAACGTTCAATCAGAAACCAGTGGACTTACTTCTTTTATTAAGTCGTTTTAGATCAATTTAGAGATGCATTGATGGTTACCGGTATCCGATATTAGCGCCAATACTGAAAAATTTGCTGGATTGGAAGCTGGATTGCCTTCCAAATATCGGTTCAGTCGATATCCTGGTTGGACATATACAGTAAATGGGTGTAGTAAGACAATTTACTCGTTATAATAGTTTGCCAAGAAAATCTCATAATGTTTGAATTGTTTATACAAAGCTGTTATTTACACTGGGGTTTTGTAGTGCTTCTTGCTCTAAATTTCGTTTTTCATTTTCTATGACAATTAGAATAAAATCTTGAATCTTCTTTAGTTACTTGAGGGATAATAAAGAGCTACATAAAACATTTGGATCTGTTTTGTTTAAAGAAAGTACATGCTGTTTTTTTCAGTCTGCGCTGGTATTGGTTGATATCGAGTATCAGCAAATTCTTAAATCTATAGTATCGAAATCAGTATCGGAACTGATAAGCTGGACTGATGTATCCCTATCAATATTGTGTTTATATTGTGTACTGTATAGAAGACACAACCCAAACCCGGTAGTTACACTAGTGTGACCTCAAATTACACTGTACGTTTGAAGAGTAAAATGACGTGTTTTTGATCTGTTTTTAAAGGACTTTCAAGAGTGCCAAAGTTTCCTGAACTTTTTGGTAAATATTCATGTTGTAGTATATTGTAGAATGTATGGTAGAATATTAGTGTAGTAGTAGTAGTAGTAATTGTAGTAGTAGTAGTAGTAGTCGTTCTTGATCATGTGTATGGTGTTAGGTACTTCATGTTTTGTAATTGTTGACATTCTGCTTAAAGGTGCACTGTGTAACTTGCTTTGCCTTGAATGCCTCACAATATGGTATTTAAACCAATTTCTGCGGGGACTAGCATGACACCAACAGGTCATTTTACAGGTCAGATCTGTGAAGAGGTAAGAACCCACCAGAAAAGTTATAGTACACCTAAATGAAGTACAAAGATTCTCCGTTCTCTTCGCGTCTGTCGTCTCAAAGATCGACAGATTCAGATCCAAATGTGTGAATATTTGTGTCGTCTTTTCAGCTATAAAACAGACCTGTGTAAAGTTTGTGCTGCTGTGTGTGTGACAGACGGACAGACAACTCAGAGTCCGGATCTCACCTTAACTTAGAACAATGGCTCCAATCTGCAGAGGAGGGAGATGGAGGACTCTGAAGGCATCATCTTATTCTATCTATATATTATCTATAGTTCTATGAGTCATATATTTTACTGCATCAGTGTCCAAACTCTGGCCCCAGGACCAAATATGAGACCCATTTTTGTTCTGCTGATTTCACCATAGACAGTGCTTTTTACTGCAGATTTAAAGTAAAAAAAAAAAAATTCAACCAAGAAAATCATCCTAAGCTGCTGTGAAAAGTATATATGTGTAAAATAGGAACTAGAAACAGACCGATATATCAGGCTGATATTTGCACTTTTAAGCGTACTGGGTATCAGCTTGAAATCTCCACACGGCTCCTTGTTTGAACACCTCAGTGCAAAAAAGATAACTGCACAAAATGTACTACACATTTCTCTTATAGGGTTGTGGTAGAAAAGGGCTGTGGGTGAGTTTGTAGTAAATCAAGATGACATATTTTGGGGAAAATAATCAAAATTGGCTCTACGTATCGGCCCAAAGATATCAGCAGAGTTTAGCGGCCATGGCTACGTGTCTATTTGTAAACTGTACAATCTGTATTTCCTGTATCTCTGGTAGATGTCACTTCAACAGAATCATTGAAATACTGTTTAGTGGTAAAATACAATATATAATACAATATAATGTCCTCTGCATTTGACCCATCCTTCAGTGCAGGATCTAGCTTGGTCAGGAGAAGAGCTGGACGATATGGGAAAAAAAAAAAAAATCACATTTTCTTCACCCCCATATTGATCTCAATTTTCGATTCGATCTTCCATCTTATTAAAAACATAGAGATGTGGACTTCAGGCATAAAGAGCAGGATGTCACGATAACCCAGAGGACCAATAATTCTGGAGAAATTCACATTTAAAAGGTGGAAATGTGTTTGTATAATATATTAAACCTAAAAGCATTTCAGTCATTTACTTTCTGTAACTTGGATTATAGTGATAAGAAGACAAGAGGAGAGAAAGAGGAGAAAAGGTGAGGAGAGGGGGAGAGAGAGAGACACTGGACTTTCAGTCAGATTGTGCAAATTTAAGTCAAAACTTGTGAACTCGTGAGGAGAAAAAGAGACACGCTTTGGCTTAGGCTGTTTTTTCCTAAACAAGAGCGTAAATCCTCCTCCACGCTCTCTTACTGTCACACGATTGGCTGTGACCTGTCGATTAAAATGCACATGCCTCATCATCAAGATCAACCAAAGTAGAGATTGGCACAGCCCTAGTCAGGAGTCAGGACCATTTTTTATTTATTATTATTTTCTTAAGCTGACCCAGTGTAAAACATAATTGCAAATAATAATAATAACTTTTAACTTTATCCAAACATGTTTTCATGTCCATATATATAGTTTTCTTTCTCAGAATATTTTATTTTACCTATAATTTCTTGACTCCATTTTTATTCTTTTGATCAGGCATAATTCTTATATCTTTCCTTCGTTTTTATTATCATATTCATTTAACACATTTAATCTTATTGGTTTCATTATTTAACATTACCATACTATTTTTTTGTTATCATTTTCATTTAGCAGTTTTATATGATTAATTTGAAGTTCATTATTTTTAATTAAAATTCCTGAATATAATTTTGAGGGTATATATAGGCAAAATAAAAAATATAAAATACAATAATGTAGAAAACAGAGCAACATCAAACGTAGCTAATCCTATATATACTTATATATATACACACACACATACATACATATACATATATAAAAAATCCAATCAAATAAAAATATGTAAAAATAATAATACGCATAAAAGCAATAATCATCATAATAACATAATCATTACTATCGCCATCACTTTATCATTATTATCATTATAGCACAATAATAATAACGATACTACCAACACAATTGTCATTAATCAATTACTATTAATAACAATAATTACTATTACCATTATTATTATTATTATCATTAATAATAATAACAGCAATATCACCACCGCTACTGATAATAACAATATAATTTAACAATGAAATTTCATTGAAAATATAGAGCGACTGAGTTGACATTGAAATAAAGTGCTCCTATTAGTTGGTATTTGGCAGTAGACTTACTATTTGGGGTTATTTGAGGCTTTTTTTGTTTTTTTTGTTTTTCAGTTAAATAATTCTCCCATTTTTCCCACATTGATTGTCCCAATTGTCCCTGACCTTTAATTTTAAATGTGATTTGTTCCATTTCTTTAGTCTTCTTAATCAGATTTTTCCATTTGTCTATAGTTGGGCTTTTTATTTGTAACCAGTGAGTAGTAATTACTTTCAAAGCACTTATCCTCAATATCCTAAACAGGTATTTGCCTTCTTTATCTGAAATTTCATTTTTCCAAGAGTATTACCGTTTTGTCTATTGTACCATGTAGTTTCAATATACATTTAATTTTGTTACATATATTTTCCCAGAATGTTTTTAAAAGTGGGCGTGACCAGAAGATATGGACCATACTTTAGCTGGATGATTTGACCAGTCGTGCATGTTTTGGGTTGATGGAGGAAACCAGAGTACTCAGAGAAAACCCACCCAGACACAGGGAGGAAGTCGAAGACACTTAAATAAATGCCATTTTGAAACAGTATAATTACTGCATACACACTTCTGCTCTGTGTCAGATCATTTCCTCTGTACTTCGTCACTGCTTCCTCACACTGAGTTAATTACCTGACGAACTGTGAAAGGAGGAAGTAGGTTTAAATGTGTCTAACTTGTTCGTCTCTCTCACAAACCCTTTTCCACGTGGATAATGTTCATATACAGAACACTGTAAGACCCCAGACCCCAGATTATCATAAGAGAGTAACTTCTATTGTAGCCACAGCTGCCCTGGGGCACACGGACAGAAGCGAGGCCAATGTGCACCATTTTCCCCTCTGACCACCACCAACACTCACACACTACATTCACCCTAGAATAAAACACAACTCTAGGAGACAACATCATAACATAGATTGGAAAATACCGTAAATATGGGCTCTTGAAAGCCAAAGTATCAATATCAGTATCGAAACAGAAAAAGCTGGATCATTTCGATGAATAGCCATGGTTCAGGTCATCAGGATAATCGAAAAACATACACTTTTTTTAGTCACTATCACCTACATATCTTCCTGGTCATATTTACTCTCTTTAAAACCCTCCTGAAGTACTGAGCGGCGCTTTGTTAGGAGCTAATTGCATATTTAACCACAATAGTGCTTTAGAGTAATGGGTTAATTAATAGCCTCTTAACGAGAAGAGCACTTAGCGTCGTAGTGCAGTTTACAGAGCCCAATCCTCCTTATGTTAAAGAGAGACAGACCGAGACAGCTGCTCTCGCACACACATCGACGTGGAGGCTCAAACGGGATTCAAAAGCTTTTACTTACTCTGCTATTTTGTTTAGTTCTGTCTACTCAAGGTTATGGAGTTGTTTGAAAGCAGAATTCAGGTGTATTTAAGTGAATGGACCTGTTGACGTCATGTATATGTGTTGTGCTGTGTAGCTTTTTGGTTGGGGGTCCGTCACCTGCTTGTTTCTGTGGAGATGTCATTGCTCATTGCTCTGGAATGTTCCACAGTATGACATTAAACAGCTCTACTTTACATTTATTCAATTACAGGTGGTTTTATAGCTTAAAAATACCTAGAAAAACAAACATTCTGACTGTGGGTGGGTTCGCCTCTCCACAGAGCTGACCTTTAACTTAGACCTTAGATAGAAAGGTTTAATGCCATACTGTGAAACATTCCAGACAAAGCAATAACATCTCCATGGAGACAAGCAGGTGTGGGACCTTCATAACTTTAAATCACCATGTTGCCTTCTATTTTGTAAGTGCTATATTTGTCGTAAACAACATATTGCACTTTTGAAGATTCCCCTCCCCTTGCTCCTCCACGCTAGGTCACTCCCCCTTCAGAGCTAAAAACAAGACTTGAAATGCATGTATTGTGAGCAGTGTCACCTCTCCACTGATCTGACCTGTAGATTGGTCTGGCGGTGTCCTCTGCTTGTCTCCATGGAGATATATAAGCTGAAATACCTGGACTTGTTTTGTTTCATTCACACATGTTTGAGCCTGTATTATTAGTCTGTTTACATCTCCAAAGCTCAAAATGCTCTGTTCCACCTTGTGATGTCATTTAGTGGTAGTTAACAGCTCCTTTCACCTTTAGTTCAGTAGAGATTGGCAATTCCAGGGCTGAAATCATCCAAATTATTCTAGAGAAAGTGTATGGAGTTTAAAAACTTCCTGTATCACATGACATCACAAGGTGGAACAGAGTGTTTTCTGTTTGAAAGAAGAACTAAATCTGCAGGGTTTGTGTATTAAACATGTGTGAATGAAACAAAACACAACTCCAGGTCTGTTTGTGATTAGAAAACCACATTATAACAGAGATCAGAAAATAGCTTAATAAAGGCCCCCTAATGCCATACTGTGGAATAGTCCAGGCAAAACAATAGAATCTTCATGAAGATAAGCAGGTGGCAGAACCAGCAACAGAAAGGTTCCATAGTGCACCTTTAAAGAAAGTAAATTGTGTCTATCTTTTCCTCTCAGTATTGTATGTGGACCTGTGCCGTGTTAAGATGATAATGGCCTTTAGCTGTAGCGCTGTGGCCATCATCACTCAGAATGGTGTAATGTTTGGAACCCTGCCTACATTGATTCACTAAGACATGTGACTTTATCCAGGTTTTGGGTTGAAGAGCTTTTCTTTTAAAAAAGGCAACAGGATTTTGTATCAGCTCAAAATGTACTTGTACTTCTAGAGCTTCTTACAACGAAGAGTTCTGTTATTTGTACCCGGAAACAAACTAGTAGAGAGAGAGACTTTATTGATCCAGAGGGAAATTCAAGTTTTGCTGCAGCAACATTTATACTGAGCTTCACAGTCCCCTTTGTGTCTCAGTCAAAGGTCTGCGTGCAGTTTAACAGGAGGACTGGTCAGGCAGGGTCAGCAGATCTGTGCCAGGGCAGACTGAGGAGAGGAACGGCCCCCATGACAAAAGTGTCCCTCATCTGTGTCCCGCAGCATCACAGCAGCCTCCAGTGTATCATGATCAAGTTTATTCTTATTCTGAAAGCTTCATTACGCTGCATTCATCTGATTATGTCCATTGTTTGTGGTTTTTGGCCGACTTTCACAAATGGCGGCCAAACCTCCTTGTCAAAACCTGATCTCGACTGATCTCAGAAACTAAGCAAGGCCGGGCCTGTTTAGAACTTGGATGGGAGGCCGCTGGGAAAATCATGTGCCACAGTGGGGCACCAGCTGTAAAAAAAAGTTCTACATGTATCTCTATGATGTAATGTTTACCAGTTACCATGGAAACACAAAACAAACTGCCAAACTCTTTTAAGATTGTCTGAAAATGTATTTAAACAACACATTTTCAGGAGCCTGTGATCAATACAAGTGTCAGTGGTCCTGTTTAGGTGATTTTCAACAAAACTAACTGAAAAACTGTTGGCTAATTCTAGCTACCTTGTGAAAGTAATGTTCTTTGAGACAGGCTTGTTTAACAGCACAAATCAGCTCACATGTTGTAGTTCCAACTAAGACTTTCTGATCAGATTGTGTTCAAATTAACACTCAGGTTGAAGTCTTGAAGTATTGATTGAAGTATAGCTTCTAACAGAGCAGTGCCTGCAGTTAGCATCACACCCCCAATGTTGATCAGTATCAGTATGTGATGTATTTATTTAATCCGCAGGTGGAGCTCTGTGCCCCAACAGCAGTGCCCTACAGGAGGTGAGGAACTGTAACGAACACGCCTGCACCGTGTACCACTGGCAGACGGGAGCGTGGGGGGCCTGTACCGAAGACCCCACCTCCTCCTCTTCCTCCACCACCAACACCAGCAGCACCCAAGGGCCCAGCACCAGCACCCAAGGGCCCTGCGCCATGGGGGTCCAAACCAGGAAAGTCATCTGCGTCCGGGTCAACGTGGGACAGGTGCCACCCAAAAAGTAAGACGTGTTTCTGTCGTGAATTCTACTTTTCGTGGTTTAAAGGGTTTAAATATTACGCTACATTTCCAAAGCTCAAAATGCTCTGTTCCACCTTGTGATGTCATGAAGTGGTAGTTAAGTCAACATCTACCCAGTAGAAATGAGCAATTCCAGATCGGATATCATCCAAATGATTCTAGTGAAGGTGTGTGGAGTTTAAGAACACAGTGGAGCACTTCCTGTATTACATCACAAGGTGGAACAGAATGTTTTTTGTTTGAGAGAAGAACACAGCGTAAATATGCAGGGTTTGTGTGTTAAACGTGTGAATGAAGCAAAACACAACTCCAGGTCTGTTTGTGATGAGGAAACAACATTAGAACAGATCAGAAAATGGCGTAATATGGGCCCTTTAATAATAAAAAACAAAAACAAGCAGCTTATTTTCACTTACGTGTTTTTAATGTTGAAAAATTACGTGTTTAATTACCAAAATGCAAAGGTTATGTAACATTTGAACTGCAAGTAACAACAGAGGACAGAGCAGTTGGTGGAGATAGGGGTAGGTCAAAACAGACATTTTCTGAGCACTCAAGCCACAAAAGGACAATACAGGATTCCTCAAACATACATGAAGGATTTTATTCATAACAGTGTTAGCTCTGCTGTACTGAAGCATGTGTTAAATGATCTTATTTCCTTTGGGGACAGTAAAGTACTCCTTACGTGGAAAAGACTGGGCCTAAAAGTATTGTACGACATTACAGTGTGATTAATAATGCATATGACACTGCACATTACTGTAACCACAGCTGTGGAGCCTCATAATGCCTGACACTGAAAAAATGTGAAACTGGGAAATCAAGTTTTAATGTTGCACTGCGGAAAAGAAATATTTGTAGTTAAAAGTTCAAAGTTAAAATAGTTTTTGTCAAGTTCAAATTTTCATTTCACCTTCTGAATTTTTTCACCTGCGGATCAGCTTTTCATGTTTCAAATCCGTTGCTGTGGGGGGCAGGGCCTTTTTTGTGGTGCCTTCAGGGAATGTGGATTACCAGCTTCAAATGTATTAAACAACGCTTTATACTCTGTTACAACTCATTCCTAGGGATGAAAGGAAGAAACATAGACAACGGAATGTAACGGGTAAATAATAGGTGGCCCTTTTAATAAATAAGCAAACGTAAGATATAGGGCAGTAAAAAAAAGTAAAAGTATACAATAAACTCAAAAGTAGGCTAAATCAAACTCCAGTTCCAAATAATAATTACAAAAAGCTTAGGCCGCTAGCGACCTCTAGTGTCTCAGTTACAATTACATACACAACAAATCCAAAGAGACAATCCGAAAGTGACTTTTAGGGAGAGCGGCAGTGACAGGTGGAAACTGCAGATTGGTGGCGTGGGAGTCCAATTCACCAACTACCAGACGGGGTATCAAAAGCCAACCAACCAAAGCCAACCCAAGCGAGGCGGGTAAAAGGGGTCCGCCAATCAAGAGTTGGGATCACTGCTCGCAGATTTGCATTCATGGAATGGAAGGCACAAAATGAATGGACAACAGGGGGAGCGCAAGGCGAGGCAGGCTCAGGCCAAGCACCGTAACACTATACAAACAGCAAGACTTTGACTGTTGGTCTTTTAAATGACATTTTGAGCTACATCAGACTTTAAACACATCTAAAAAGAATCATTTGGTCATTTTCTGGAGTCTCAATAAACTTGAGAGCTGCAGCAACCCGTGACCTGCTGAGGGGTCCGTGTACCTGCTGGACATTTGATTTTCATTTTAAAACGGAAAATCCAGAATCGAAAAGCAAGTCATTATTGAATTTCCCAAACTGAATAAAAATTAGGCCGATTTTGTGTTCCTTGTGGAGCAGCCTCGAGTACCCAGCAAAGCTCATCACTTCCAGGGCCAGAGGATCACAGCAGCCCTGGGAGTAAAGCTGGAGATAGATGAAGGTCTGAAGGTGAAAGGTGAACAAATAAAAATCTGAACTAGACAAAACAAAAACTAAACCTGAAAATAATCTTAATATTTTTAATCTGAACTTGAATACAAATATTTCTTTTTCACAGTTCAACGTTAAAACTTGATTTCCCAGTTTAACATTTTTGTTTTTCAGTGTCCAAAATGATGAGGCTCTTTTGACTCCATACAGCAGACTGAGGGAGGGAGAAATATACCAACTGTGACGAGGTTCTGTGTGTCGTCTGCAGGACTCACATCACCTCCCTGTCTCTGAGGAGTCTCCGAAAGTTTATTTTTACACTTGAGCGCTTCAGAAAAGTATAAAGTTTTGATTTTATTTTTTTTTCGCTATACCAACCGGAGAAATATTCCTTAAAAAGAAACAGAATATGGAAGTGATGGAGCAGCGGAGGGACAGACAGCTAAAGTGAATTATGCATTGGGCTGACAAAACTAAGTATGTATTACAGATATTTCAACCAGAAAAGAGATATACAGGCCTGCCCGGGATCCACAATACACACAGTGCTTCTATACTTTATGATATACAATATATGTGAATTGGACTGGAGTACATTTACTAGAGTAACATTTTAATATTCATAATTGTGAATCTTATAGTACTTTTTAAACCACATATTTTTACTCCTACTTTGTTTCATTCACACATGTTTGAGTAATCCTGCATTTTTAGTCTGTCTACATCTCCAAAGCTCAACATGCTCTATTCCACCTTGTGATATCAAGTTTTCAAGTTAACAGTGACTTGTTTTTTTACCTTAAGTTAGAGTTACTTTATTTGAACATTAAAAAAATAATAATGTATGAAAGCACAACATATCATCTCCATACTTTCAGAACATGTACATTTAACAAAGAACAAAATTGTTTAAAAGCATTAGGAAGAAGCATAATTTATTTTAATCCTACCCCTCCAATTTACAATCTTTCATCTATGTGATATTCAGTATAATCACATTATAGTGTTGCATTGCAAACATTAGAGAAATTAAATGGAAAAAAATACAAAAAACAAAACAAAACACATACAGGTTACAATAACACACAGGTTTTTAGTAGAGACTGAGAATTCCAGAATTAAAACTATCCAAATTGGCCAGTGAAGGTGTGTGGGGTTTAAAAACACAGTGGAGCACTTCCTGTATTACCGCATGACATCACAAGGTGGAACAGAGTGTTTTCAGTTTGAGACAAGAACTCAGCCAAAATATGCAGAGTTTGTGTATTAAACGTGTGTGAATAAAACAAAAGATATGCTAGATTTTTGTTTGTTTGTTTTTTCAATAAAACAATACCTTGAAAAATATGTATTCCTGTAAAGTGGCATGGTCCTTGTCTCCATGGAGATAAGTTAATATCGTACTGTGAAAAATCTCCACTGTGACGGACCTTCCTCCCAGAAAGTTACACAGTGCATCTTTAAATATAGTTGTATAGAAACATTTTTGACTTTAGATGAGTCAGTAGTTCAGGAAAGTTCAGTGTGAAGTTGAGCTGAGTCCTGTGGTCATGTACAGTGTGGTAGTAGTACAGATATGCATGTTAAAATGCAGTAGCAGCAGTATAAGCAGTACTCTGTATGACTGGAGGTGGGTGTGTGCTGTGTGATAGTGAGCAGTGTCTTTGCCTTGGGTCTGATGAGCAGATGATACAGTGGGAATTACACTAGTGGAAATTCAACAACAGTATCAAGATTATTTTACTACTAACAAGGGGGAAAAATAATTTCCCTTGTGGATCAATAAAGTTTGTCTAAGTCTAAGTCTATATTTTCTATTTTCTGATCTATGTTCTAATGTTGTTTCCTCATCACAAAAAGACCTGGAGTTGTGTTTTGTTTCATTCACACATGTTTAACACACAAACCCTGCATGTTTAGACTGAGTTCTTCTCTCAAACAGAAAACACTCTGTTCTACCTTGTGATGTGACGTGATAATACATGAAGTGCTCCACTGTGTTTTTAAACTCCACACACCTTCACTAGAATCATTTAAATGATTTCAGCCTTGGAATTACCAATCTCTACTGAACTAAAGGTAAAAGGAGCTGTTGACTTGAAAACTACCACACAACATGACATCACAAGGTGGAACAGAGCATTTTGAGCTTTGGAGATGCAGACAAATTAATAAAGCATTACTCAAACACGTGTCAGTGAAACAAAACACAAAGTATTGTTTGAATCTTGGTGAGAAAAAATTTTGATGATAACTTTTGTCAAAATTGTGCACCATCGCTTTGTATCCTCTGACTCTTTACATGTGTGACTAAAACCTTGCCTGCATTAAACAGAGCTGTTTGACAGGAGCAGGTCTGACAGGAACAGGTCTGACAGGAGCAGCCCTGACGCAGCGTTCACTGTCGCTCCGGGCCTCCTCCTCACTGTCCTGCCTGGATAAGTGAATAATGGGCTGGTCCCTGAACGCGCCATTAGCCCAGTTTGTCATTGATGATAATTACAGTCATTAAGTACGGGCTGGATGGGACTTATGAGCTAAATATAAGACTCTTATGGGGCTAACATCACAGTGTCAAATCAAAACAACATAGAATTATGAAACATGTTAGAAGAGCAGTGTAAATTAGGCTAGGATTAGTCTCTGCTTGCTTCAAACACAGGGAACCAAATATAACTATTGTATAAGCAGCTCTTGAGGTCAAAATAAGTCTGCTGAGTGTTGTCTGTGTCTATTACAAAATGTTTTACGATTTGTGAATCAGCAAGTGCACTTTTAGCATGCTAGTTGTCATTAGCCATGGCAAAACACGGGAAGTTGAGGAAAGCGCTTAAGAGATAACTTTGGTCCACTGAAAGAAGCTTAAAATCAACTATAGTTTTGTTTTTCCCGTTTTTCAGACCATAAAAATCAGGTACAGCTCCTTTACAAATTGTGCGAAACAAAGAAAGTGATCCACACTGCAGTTCTCAGAAGCTCCCATTTTTTTCTTTTTTTTAATGGCACCACAATGTGAAGTTTCGGGTCAGGTCCTTCTTCAGACAGGAAAGGTTAAGGCCGCGACTCATTTCTCTTTCCTCACTTTCTTCTCCTTGATTCCTCTCCTCTGTCCTCCATTTTTCAGTTGTCAATCAAACGTGTCATATTAACCAATGTCCCAAAGAAAACTACAAAATGAAGGAGTAAACAAGAGGGAGGCTTCAGGAGGCAGAGATCAGAGAAAAGAATAAAACTTTATCGGTCTCAGTGAGGAGTTTAGATCCTCTCTCCTCGCTTTGTCTCCTCTGTGGGTGGGACTTCCTCACCCATTTCCTGCAGAATCGAGGAGAGGAATCAAGGAGAAGGAAGCGAGGAAAGAGAAATGAGACGCGGCTTAAGTTTCACACCTGTTTTATACTGTTTATACACCCAGGTCTAGTCACCTGACCCACCATGTGACCAATCCCAATGATAAAAAAATAAATAAAAAATGATTACAAATGTTGAATGAAGGGTCGAAGAAGAAAAAAATAACAAAAGAATCATTCATCATTTATCATACAAGATCATGAATAAACTTAAAGCCAGCAACAAGATAAATATGGAAGAACTGCAGGCTCAGTTGGAAGACAAGTTAGGAGCAGCAGAAAAGGAAAGACTCCAGAAAAACAACATTGAAAAACTAAACTCTTTCGGACAAGACATAGAAGAAGAGAGGAAAGACCTGACGAAAGCCAATTGTGATGAGATGATACACCGGTATGGCAGTAAGACGGCTGAACGATTCCAGAAAGAATGTCAGAAGAAGAGCAGGAGCATGAGAAGAAGTTAGGGCAGCTTAAGGAGGAACACCAGAAAGAGAAACCGAACAGGTAGCTCCAGGCAGAAATTTTCAAGAGACAAACAGAAAACTTGACCTTCAAAGGTGGCGAATGAGTTGGAGTAAAGATACTCTGACCTGATGAGCCAAAAAGCTATTCTGAGGGCTAGGTTAGATGATTTGGACAGAATGAAGAAAGATTTAGAGGCTGAAGATGGAAAGGTGAAGTCCCTGCCTGGTTTAGTCCATGAGTGGACATGCTAATGGAGGAGGTGAAAACAGAGCAAGAAGAGAAACAACAGCTTCATCAGAAGATCAGGGCAAAAAAGGAAAATAAATTCAAGCCAAAAGGAGGAGGCAGGTCTCAGAGAGGAGGTCCACTGCACCAGAGAGGAGCTGAGGAAGAGCAGGGAGCAGAGGGACATGATGGAGACAAGGGTCAACCTGCTGCAGGAGAAACATGAGGAGAGTGCTGCTAAATCAGACCGAAAATTCACAACAAAAACCATAGAGGAACCTGGTCCAATTGGAGATGCTTCTTATCTTATGAAGGAACTGGGTCTTTTTAACTCCATCCAGAAATCCAAAGTCTTCATGGAGGAAGACTTACACAGACTGAAGACAGAGGACCTCTTCAACAGTGGATAGAAAGACTCGTATCCTGGATCAGGCACTCTGAATGGATCACATCTCCATCTGCATACATCCAACCTCAGGGCAGCCCAAGCTCCAGGCCCAGTACTCTAGAATATGGACATAGAATTCAGAATCACACCATCAGCACAAAGAGATGGCTCCCAATCCCCCATGGAAACACCAATGGACTTTTGTCAAACTTAAATAAATAAGATACCTGGAGACATGTTTTGTTTCATTCACACATTTGAGTAACCCTTTTTTATTAGTCTGTCTACATCTCCAAACCTCAAAATGCTCTGTTCCACCTTGTGATGTCATGTACATGCACAGTGGAGCTCTTCCTGTACTGCCACATAACATCACAAGTTTTGTTTTCTGTTTGAGAGAAGAACTCAGTCTAAATATGCATTGTAACATTATAACATGGATCAGAAAATAGCGTAATATAGACCGTTTACTGTAAATACCTACTTCCTCCTCTCACACAGGCTCCCGAGCTTTAACAGAACTGCAAGATTTGGAAAAAATAAAGTCATATACTTCATACTGTGCATACAGACACTGTGGACAGGAAAAAATATATCCATGTTCTGTGAGGTCCTCTGGTTTAATGTCATATATTAACTTTTATTATATTAACTTGACATTTTAAAATCTACTCTTACCTCTGTTTTAAACCTCAGGCCAAGTACAGATCGGCTCCGTGCACTGGCGTCTGTGGGTGAAATATGAAATGTGTGAGTGCAGTGTATTATGTAGTGACTAAATATGATTCATAGCACACACTGTGTCATAAATGAAGACAAATGTCCTCTTAAGGAGCTGACCTAGACTGGACCAGTGCACTAAACACAATGTAGTTAAGGCTAAAGTGTCTGTAGACATGATACAGACTATGCAAAATGAGCTTTTAAACAAGTTTCTGTAATTCTCAAAATATGCAGTTTGAATTTTCCCAGGATTATTGCATCAGAGATAAATCTCACTTGGCAAATTACGTTTCTTTACTGCTGCGTGCTTAAAGGTGGACTGTGTTCTTGGTTGGGGGTCCGTCACCTGCTTGTTTCTATTTATTCTATTTATTCAATTACAGGTGTTTTTATAGCTCGAAAAAACCTTGAAAAACAGACATTCTGACTGTGAGCGGGGTCGCCTCTCCAGAGATCTGACCTGTAACTTTGCCTGGTTTGGTCTCCATGAAGATAGAAATGTTTAAAACCATACTGTGAAACATTCCAGACAAAGCAATAACATCTCCATGGAGAAAAGCATTTGACAGACCCTCCACCAGAAAAGTTACATAATGCACCTTTAAAATAGCATGTGTGGGCATGTTCCTCATTACGTAGTTTAAAGAGGAAGTACTGTATTATGACACTGTTTCCTTTTAATGTCATCCATGAATGTTCGAGAAATCTAGTGATCTCTCCCAGGCCCTATTAGCCTCCTTAGACTTAGACAAACTTTATTGATCCACAAGGGAAATTATTTGAACACAGCAGCTCAAACATCACAATATAATATAATAAAGTAGCAATAAATAAATAAATAAGTAGCAAAAAGAGCAAGAGACAGGTGTCAAATAAGACATAATTATATAAATAAATGTATATGTACAAGTAAAAAAAAAAAAGAAAAAAAGTAATAAAATATAAAATCACAGCTATATACAAGAGACAAGAAAGGCAGTGAGTGCAATGATATGCTGATTGTCAGGACATAAGGTTATCCATTACATAAGATTGAGTTGTTGTACAGTTGTAGGGAGTATTATCTGTTACATAAGGGTCAGTTGTTGTACAACTGTATGGAGTATGGTATGAATGTAGTCCTGTATCTCTCACTGTTTGAGCGGAGCTGTAGGAGCCTGTTGGAGAATGAGCTCCTCTGTCCCTCTATAGTCTGGTGCAGTGGGTGAGTTGTTGTACAGTTGTAGGGAGTATTATCTCCTCTGTCCCTCTATAGTCTGGTGCAGTGGGTGAGTTGTTGTACAGTTGTAGGGAGTATTATCTCCTCTGTCCCTCTATAGTCTGGTGCAGTGGGTGAGTTGTTGTACAGTTGTAGGGAGTATTATCTCCTCTGTCCCTCTATAGTCTGGTGCAGTGGGTGAGCAGGAGTGTCCATGATGGAGAGCAGTTTGTCCAGTGTCCTCCTGTCCCTCGCTGTGACAAATGTCTCCAGCTCACAGCCGATCACATGTCCAGCTTTACGGATCAATTTGTCAGTCTGTCCAATGTCCCTTTTACTGGTGCCGCTGCCCCAGCAGAACCACAGTGAAGTCCAGGGCACTGGCTACCACAGACTGGTAGAAGATCTCCAGTAACTTGCTGCACACATTGAAAGACCTGAGCTTTCTCAAGTAGAGTCTGCTCATGCTCTTCTTGTACACAGCATTACAGTTGTCCCTCCAGTCCAGCCTGTTGTTCACATGGACGCCAAGGTACTTAGCAGTCCACTATTTCCACCTCATGGGCCTGGATGGTAATGAGCTCCACTGATGTCCTCTTTTTCCTTAAGTCAATCACCAGTTCCTTGGTCTTGTCAATGTTCAGGAGCAGATGGTTTGCCTGGGACCACTCCACAAAGTTTGCAATCAGTGTCCTGTACTCCAGCTCCTGTCTATCCCCTGATACACCCGACCACTGCAGAGTCATCAGAGAACTTCTGCAGATGGCAGGACCCGGAGCTGTACTGGAAATCAGAGGTGTACAGAGTGAACAGGAGCGGAGACAGGACTATACCCTGGGGGGCTCCTACATTACTGACCACAGTGTCAGACAGGGTGGTCCCCAGTCGCACGTACTGAAGCCTGCCTGACAGGTAGTCAGTAATCCAGGAGACAATGGAGGAGAAGACACCCATCCTGAGTAGCTTCTCACTCATCAGAAAGGGCTGGATTGTATTAAAGGCACTGGAGAAATTGAAAAACAATATCCTCACAGAGCCCCCAACACTATCCAGGTGAGAGAGAGCCCGCTGCAGAAGATAAATGAAAGCATCATCCACACTAATGTGGGACTGATAGGGAAATTGTAGAAGATCCAGGGATGGTGCCACCAGGGGTCTGAGCTGAGCCAGAACAAGTCTCTCAAACACTTTCATGGCATGAAATGTCCTATTAGATTCTGTCCAATGCTCCGCCCACAAGCCATTGTCACCCATGATCTTGCACAGCATTTTTTATAAATATACAAAAGCTTTTAAGACCTATTAATATTTGAATTTTTGAAAAGTCTATGGGGAAAATGAATGGAAAATTGACTTTGGGGAACTGGAGCAGGGGGTCACTGTTGAGCTCCATACAGTCTGTGAATTGGGGCTGGGGCAGGTCTGTTTTTGAGGAGGTAGCAGCATTATAACATGGCTTAAAGCTCACAAGAGTCAAGGCTACTGCTATAAAACACAACTGCCCTGGGACAGACTGACATAAGAGTGGCTGCCAATCTGCATCACATTCATACTAGGCAGTGAAGTGTATTGCCGAAGGACACAACAAGAGCCTAATGGGGTTCAAACCATTATGCCTGTATATGATGGGGAGCTGTCTGTGGTGCTGAATGAGCAGGTGTTTTGTGGTGAGGCTCTGTGAACTGTCCATGGTGCTGAAAGTATAGATCCTCCATAGCTCCTGACTCTGCTCAGTCTGTGGACCTCACAAGCAGCTACAACTCATTCTGAGAGAGAGGGAGGGGGAGAAGGAGGGAGGGAGAGAGAAAGAGGAAGAGGGAGAGAGAGAACAATAAAGAGAGAGAAGAAGAGAGACAGGGAGGAGAGGAGAGGGGGCAGAGAGAGAAAGAGGGAGAGAGAGGGAGAATGGGAGGGAGAGGAAGAGAGAAAGCGAGAGGGAGAGAGAGGGAGAGGAAGAAAGAGAGGGAGGGAAAGGAAGAAAGGTACGGATGGAGAGGAAGAGAGATAGAGGAAGAGACAGAGGGAAGGAGAGGAAGAAAGCACTGGAGAGAGAGGGGAGATGGGGAAGAGCAGGGAAACAGATATGGAGGAATGAAAAATAGAGAGGTGAGTGCAAAGGACAGAGGGAGGGAGAAGAAAGAGAGAGAGTGGACAAAAGTGGTTAGCAGTAAAGAGGATGAGTCTAGTCATTTTTTATCCTCGTTACACCACTATCACTAATGAAGCCTATTATTCACTCTCTGATCACATATTTGGGGACAATTACGACGCAAAGAACGAAATGAGGTTTGATAATAGAAGAGAAGAATGCAGTGATCAGGGGACTTTAAAGGTCCTATATTACACAAAATTGACTCTTGTGAGCTTTAAGCTGTGTTATAATTTTGTTACCTCATCAAAAACGTACCTGGAGTTGTGTTTTGTTTCATTCACAGATACCTTTTATCTTTAGTTCAGTAGAGATTGGCTATTCCAGGTCTAAAAACATCCAAATCATCCTAGTGAAAGTGTATAGAGTTTAAAAACATGACATCACAAGGTGGAACAGAGTGTTTTCAGTTTGAGAGAAGAACTCAGTCTAAATATGCAGGGTTTGTGTGTTTAACATATGTGTCGTAATGAAACAAAACACAACTCCAGGTATGTTTGTGATGAGAAAACAACATTATAACATACAGTAGATTAGAAAATAGCGTAATATGGGCCCTTTTAAAGCCTCTTACATCATCGCACTTGACGACTGGGGGTTGGACCACTGTTGTTGCATCAGAGTTTCATGTTGTTTAAATCACAAGACCGCAGAGTAACAAGAGCACAGGGGCAGACGCCAGAAGGGCCGTGAAATATATGGGGCAAAAAACATGTGTTCTTGAAAGGAAGATCTGTTGTATTTTAAAGGATACCATCAGTAATTGTAGTGTTTGCTTACTGTAATAGTATATGCTGGATTGTAACTCATTAAACATCTAACTTAATGCTAAATGAGCGGTGTCTACACTAGGGTGGTCAGAAGTATCAAAAATCAGATACTAATCAATACTAAAACCCATGGAGCACTATGGAACCTACAGGACCACTGAGGATTACACAGATATAAGGACACATGGGGATAGAAAATAAAGTACTACCATTAAATGTTGAAAATCACATTCTATTGTCTAAAGAAAGAGTGTTTTTAATGTTCATTGTGGTATTGAGTATCAAATCTATTCCTTAGTATCGAAATCAAGTTTGAAATTTTAGTATCGTGACAACACTAGTCCAAACTATGTACTGCACCATCTGTTAACCCTCTGGACTCCTGAATTGACCCAAATAATCAGTGACAGTAGCCTATTACTCGTAGGTTTCTGTATTTTTTTACACAATCAATCACATTAGTTTATTAGGAAAAGATCGCAGACTGTGATTGGATGACAGATACTTCGTCTCTTATAGCTCTTTGCAAACTTTGCAAACTTCAGCTTCTCTCAGTAGAAGTTGACACCACAGCAGCAGATCAGTGGACCGTGGAGAAGTTTTGAGGTCTGAGCCGAGCAGATAGTATCTCATTATTTTTGTACCCATTTGGTCACCCATCATTTTGAACAAAATCAAACTTCTCTCACCTGAGATTAGCAGAGTTTAGTGGTTCGTTCATTGATTCTCTAGAAATTTGCTGTTTTTCATTCCCCTGTGACATTTCCTTTAGTTCCTTTTTTTTTTTTTTACCAGTGACCAGACTCACGTTTTCGTAAATTACTGAAGAAGTCTGTATTCTACAGCCTGGCAAAATAATCTGTACTTTTTACTCTAAACTGAAGTATCACTAGTACCTCAAATTGTACTGTGATGCAAACCTAAAATTAATGTTTAATTTGCTCGTTTGTTATTGACCATTGTTAGATTTTCAGACTTTCTGTTGGCTAATTCAGTGTAATTTTGTGGAGCCCTGTGTGCCACCTGCTGCTGCTATTTTGGTCTGTGGAAAAAATACATTGAACTGAATGACTCTGACAGATCCTGAGATGTGATTGGTCGAGAGGAAAAGATAGCAGACTGTGATTGGACGACAGATACGTCTTCTCTTATGGCTCCTTACAAACTTTAGCTTCTCTTAGTAGAAGTTGACACCACAGCAGCAGATCAGTGGACCAGGGAGAAGGTTGGAGGTCTGAGCTGAGTAGATAGTACCTCATTAATTTCAATATTGTAACCTGCTCCTCTAAGCTACAGCAGCAATGTTTGTCTCATTAGCAGAGAGAGGCACACATTTTCAACTACTTCGTGTGTGGGGACTATATTTGGCAAAATTCACTCTTGTGAGCTTTAAAGGTGCATTGTGTAACTGTTCAAAAGCTTTTCTCCATGGAGATGTTATTGTTTTGTCTGGAATGTTTCATAGTATGGCATTAAACCTTTCTATCTTCATGGAGGCCAAACCAGACCAAGTTACAGGTCAGATCTGTGGAGAATTGACCAGTGTTGGGGAAGTTACTTTAAAAAAGTAGTGTTTGCTCGTTACTCGTTATTTCTTTAAAAAGTAATCCCTTACTTTACTTAGTTAGCCTCTATGGAAAGTAACTTTTTACGTTACTCGTTACTTGGGTAATTTTTTGGTGGTAAACTCCATCTAAGGCTAAATAGCATCCCGAGACCGATAGTCGATAGTATCGTAAAGGAAAGTTGAAAAGAACTTTGAACTCGGCGGCCAAGGGATGGCTGGTGCACGACCGGCTCTGGGTTGGCCAGGAAAGGCTTGAGGTGAAGGTGGTACGATGCTCCGGCTGCGTGCTTTGCAGCTTCTCCCGCTCGGACCTCGCAGCTTCCCGGGGCCGTGGGATCAGTGCCTACTGCACCTGCATACACAGAAAAGTAACGTTGCGCCAAATTGAAAAAGGAACTATGTTTTGTTACCAAATTTTCAGTAATAGCGTGTTACACTATTTTTACCCGGAAAAAGTAGTTACATTACTGTATGTTGGAGCTGGAGTTGTGTTTTGTTTCATTCACACATGTTCGAGTAATCCTTTATTATTAGTGTGTCTACATCTCCAAAGCTCAGAATGCTCTTTCCACTTTGTGATGTCATGTAACGGTGGTTTTCATGTTAACAGCTATTTGGAGTGATTTGTGCACTAGTATTATCTTTAATCTCTTATTTTCAAGCACAACAGGTACACTTTAATATACTCTGTTATATTTCCAGATTGGTAGTAAAGTTCATGTTCAGGTTCATGTGTACTTTTGTACTAAATTATTAATCTTGTAATAAAAAAATAATCTTTGTCTCAGAATTGTAATGTGTTTAAATATTTGATCTTTTGGTTGAGCTCATACAAAAATGCCAATATTCTAAGTTATAAAACCAGCCCTTTCTAACTCTTGTTTTTACTATTAGCATAATTTTACTGCATTCTACAAGGAAGTCTTCACTATTGGGACCTGTGCGTGAATATTAATAAGAAAGTACCACCGTGTGCACAGGGAATTGAACCGTCTTGTGTGGGAATTCTCTGCTTGTTCTGATATCCAAAATAAGCCTCTGCCTTTGTGCCGCTGGGCCAGTGCGCTTCCTACCACATCACACTCGAGACGGAGCCTGGTTTCTTTGCTCGCAGTCCTGACCTAAATGATAGATCCCGCCCACATATCGTCGCTGACCAATCACGTCACAGCACAGATCCATTTTGGTGATGTTCTGAAGCAATTGCACTTTTTTTTTTTTAAGTTTTTTTTTACTACTTTTACAATGTACTTTGAATCCTTAAAGGGCCCGTATTACGCTATTTTCTGTGTTCTAATGTTGTTTCCTCATCACAAACATACCTGGAGTTGTGTTTTGTTTCATTCACACATGTTTGAGTAATCCTTTATTATTCATCTGTCTACATCGCCAAAGCTCAAAATTGTAACAAGATTTAAAGCTCATATAAGAGTCCATTTTTGCATAATATACCACTTTTGATACACAATTTTATGTTGAAATGAGAAAAAACATCTTCCTCTCTCTATATAAATACATATATAAATTTAAAAATGTGCATTCTTGCAAAGAGCGGAGTCACCTCTCCACGGATCTGAATCTCTGAAATGAAATATGTTTAATGCTATTTTGTGGAATACAGGTAAATAACATTAGCAAGATAAGCAGCTTTATTAATTAATGTATTTATGTTTTGGTATTTTTATTTTTTTTATTTATTTATTTAATTTATTTAGTATATTTATTTAATTTTTCATTTTAATTTTTTTGTATAATTAATGTATTTATTTTCTTTTGCAATGCCAAAATTTGCCTATGAATTAATGAAGTGCGTATGTGCTTATAACAATACAAAATTTTAAGTTAAATGACAACTTTTTTCTTCTTTTTTATAATATTGTAATAATCTTTTGTAATATCCTCCAATAACAGTTGAAGTTTTTAAAGGTGCAGCAAGAAGATGTTTTTTGAGGTTTGTCTTAGCAAAAATAAAATAAAATAAAATAAAATATATGTGATGAAATAAATGCACTCAAATGTTTAATAAGTAAGTAACATCTCCATGGTGATAAGCTGGTGGCGGAGATAATAGAAAGTTACACAGTACACCTTTAATCCTTAAGTTAGCCATGTTTCCTATGTAAAGCGTCTTTCCCTCGATAAAATAAAAAGAAATAAAGATGCTCGGACCATGGATGTTGGCGTGTGTATCCATGGCAACACGGGCAGTAGCCATGACAATATTGTTAATTATAGCTTTTTCTCAGACTAATTACAAGTTTGAAAGTGAGATGGACATTCAGAACAGGGAATTATGGAACTTTATTAAATTAACACACAGACCTACACACTGTACTTTCTGTATTTGTAGATAAC
Organism: Taenioides sp. WSHXM2023; assembly: GCA_029959045.1. Taxonomy (NCBI): domain Eukaryota; kingdom Metazoa; phylum Chordata; class Actinopteri; order Gobiiformes; family Gobiidae; genus Taenioides; species Taenioides sp. WSHXM2023. The sequence continues at coordinate 5,051,401 of CM057088.1, forward strand.
ACACTTTCAGCTTGTTAAGAGCTGTTTGCAGCGGAGCCTTGTGGACACGTACAATGTTTGTTTATTTGTTTATTTAAAGGAGCCATACCCTCTTTTTCCCCCATGTGTTTGAGCAAAGTTTGTCTTACCCCAGTGCAGATGTATTGTATAAGCAGCTCTTGAGGTCAAAATATGTCCTCTGCATGCTGTCTGCGTCTAATTATAAAGTGTTTTACTGTTTTATAACAAGAAGTGCACAGTTAGCATGCACATTGTTGTTAGCTTGACCAAAATGTGGCTTTACAATACAGATTTATTGTATAAGCAGCTCTTGGGGTCAAAATGAGTCCACTGTGTGCTGTCTGTAGAGCTGGAGAGCTGGGCGTTTTTTTTTTTTTTTTTTTTTTTTGGATGTTTTTTTCTCAAAACATTTTATTTCTGATTTTTTTTACCCCAGCTTTACTCTAAAAATAAATCTGCAATCTACAGAAAATGGTAAAAGCTGAAAAGATTGTATTCAGTGATCATATTTAACTCACTGGCCACTAGGAAAATCTTTAATTAATAAAATAAAACGAAATATTACGTCAACGTCACTGCGGTGCGTAGCCTTTCTTGGATTTTCGATGCAGGTTCCAATGCAATAAAATGGGGAAAATAAAAATGGAGTGTGCGTTAGCATGCTAGTTGCTGTCATCTTTACTGTATAGAGGACGGCTGAACTCCGCTTTGTCCTCTATATGCAGTTTAAAGTTACTCTACTTGATTTTTACTGTCTTTAATACATGAAAAACAGAAATCATTTATTATAAACCGTTTGCAGAGGTCCAAAGTTATTCCTCACTTGCCTTATGCATTCTGAGCATCCTAATTATTCACCACAGTGAGTTTATAAATGCTTTTCGAAATTTTCAGAGAGCAGAGCCGGGTTTTGCTGTCACGGAAAGCTAACAACAACGAGCATGCTAACAGTGCACTTAAACCAGAACTCTACCTGAGCTATGACCGGACTGCAGATGATGTAGCTTTAGATTGAGTCCTTTCCCCGTACTCCCTGATACTGTCAGTGTATTACAGTCCAGCGTGGCGATGGGGCGTAACCGTAGTAACGCACAGGGCTGTTTGATCTATGGCGCACAGTCTGAGTGAAAGATGACTGAGGACCGCCCAAATCGCTGAGCTGGCTCATACATGGAATTATCAACTGTAACGTGAGCGTGGACTCATACATCATCTGGATTTACAACGTACAAGCATCTAATCTTCTAAATGTTATGTAGTCTGAGGATAAATGCATATTACGCTGTTTTAATGTTGTTTCCTGTTCAAAAACATACCTGGAGTTGTGTTTTGTTTCATTCACACATTTCCTATTGTAATTTGTAATACAGGAAGTGTGCCACTGTGTTTTTAAACTCCATACACCTTCACTAGAATCATTTGGATCTTTTCAGACCTGGAATTGCCAATCGCTACTGAACTAAAGGTAAAAGGAGCTGTTAACTTGAAAACTACAGCTTCATGACATCACATGGTGGAACAGAGCATTTTGAGCTTTGGAGATGTAGCATGGATCTATAAGAAGAACTGGACAAGGCATTCCCCCTTCTCCCGGCTTAAGACCGACTACTGGCCGCTCCAAGTACTGCAAGTCCAAGTTGCTTGGGCCCAGAAAGAATTCTCTCTTCAAACTGCCCATGTTCGGCTGACAGGGCATCCACAACTTTTACAAAGGTTTCACCAAACAATTTTGTAGGGATTCTTTTCTATTTTCACAACATAAACATTTTAAAAATTTTAATGCCTCAAAGCACCTAAAAGTTAGACATTACACGGGTGGGAGACTCTCGCCCGTATTGAGGAAGTAATGCGGAAGAAAAAATTTGTTTTGGGTCCATACCCCAATGAACACAGGCCACTAAAAACAACACGACGCCATCTTGTGTTCACCTTCAGATTTGATGATACTTCTATGAGATGTAGACAGACTAATAATAAAGGATTACTCAAAGATGTGTGAATGAAACAAAACAAAAGTTCAGGTATGTCTCTCTCTCTCTTTCGCTCTCTTCAGTACACTCTCTCACCCCTGTCTCTCTCCCTCTCTCTTCGGCAGGTGTCCAGATGCCCCCCGCCCCAGCACCATGCGCACCTGTCAGCTGTCCTGTAAGAGGGACTGTATAGTGACGCCCTTCAGTGACTGGACGCCCTGCCCCGACTCCTGTGACCCAGGTACTACCACACCTTACGAAGTACATGCAAGTACTCTTAAAACAGTATATATGGATCTCAAATAAATATACTGATACTTTGCAGCTGATGTCATCAACATTCTTTGGGGGTGTGAAGCTAACTGGAAGCACTACGCTGTTAGAATCTCTGTAACACAAGTTAGAGTTAATCTGATCTTTATTTTAACACAATCTGACAAGGAAGATTGGACTTAGTTGGAACTACAACAGATGATCTGATTTGTGCTGTTAAACAAGTTTCTCACACAGTTCACTCAGTTTCAGTCACTCTCACCTTTTTGTTGAAAATCAAACTCCTAAACAGGACCATGAACTCTCGGACAGATCACAGGCTCCTGACAATGTGCTGTTTAAATCCGTTTTGTATTTTTTCTTACGTTTTCAGGCCTAAAACTGCTTTGTATGTGTTTGCTTATGTTTGCATTGTGTCACCATGGTAACTGATGAACATTCCACCAATAGAGATACATGTAGAGCACCCCCATCGAGATCTCACTGCAAAGTATCAATCATGTCACCTTTTATTCATTTAATTATTATGTTGATCCAAAACAAATGGATGGCACTACTTGTTTCTGTGGAGATGTAATTGTTTTGCCTACAATGTCTACAAAGTCTATGTCCATGGAAACAAGTAGCTGACACCACCAGGCCAAGTTACCGGTCGGATCTGTGGAGAGGAGACCCCATTCACATTAAGAATATGCAGCAACCCACTACTAAAAAGACTCATCTGGCTTACTTTTTAATGCGCTTCAATATTGTGCGCCACAGAACAACCAAGTCTACCCCTCACACAGCTCTCCCCCCTCCCCTCTGCCCCTGTCCTGTCTGCTCACTTATAAAGGACCTGACAGACAGGTGCGACCTTTGTTCGCTACAACGCTAACAGGCCAACAAGCTAGTGGCTAAAGCGTGTCAGACAGGGTGACCTCTGACGGACAGCCTGGACAGAGGAGTTATTAGACTGGACGTGTTCTGGGGACATTAATCCACCAGCTGCTTGTGTCTTCAGATTTTTTTTTTTTGTTTAAGGTCAAATATTACACAAAACAAACTTGTAATTGTTTGGTTGGGGTTCTGTCACCTGCTTGTTTCTATGGATATGTCATTGCTCTGCCTGAAATGTTCCACAGTATGACATTAAACAGGTCGAACTTACATTTATTCAATTACAAGTGCTTTTATAGTTCAAAAATACCTAGAAAAACAGACATTCTGACTTTAAGCAGGGTCGCCTCTCCACAGATCTGACCTGTAACTTGGTCTGCTTTGCTCTCTATGTAGATAGAAAGGCTTTGCACTTTTTTTTTTACGTTTTTTTAACTACTTTTACAATGTACTTTGAATCCTTAAAGGGCCATACTGTGAAACATTCTATTCAAAGAAATAAAATCTCCATGGAGGAAAGCATTTGAAGGAGCCTCCACCAGAAAAGTTACACATTGAGAAGAAGTCTTAGTTCTCAAGTTAACAGCTACGTTTTACTCTTACTCTTGTAGTGAAGATGTATGAGTTTAAAAACATAGTGGAGCGCTTAACAAAACAAAATGATACATAGTCACTCTGTTCATTAATACACATCAACCAGACCACAAAGTGTGCATATTAATAAGAGTCATTTTGTATGCTCCATCTTAATTATACACCACAAGAGCATTACCATGATGATGTCATTAGATACACAGCAATATTGGTAATGAGCTTGTCACGGGTTTGACAAAGAGTCCTCCGGTGTTTTGTCCTCTCGGCTTTAAATGACCCACCGCGTCCTATTAGCTTTAGTGTTCTTAAAGCTCCTATATTACACAAAATGACTCAAAGCTCAAAATGCTCTTTTCTACCTTGTGATGTCATGAAGCGGTAGTTTTCAAATTAACAGCTCCTTTTACCTTTAGTTCAGTAGAGATTGGCAATTCCAGGGCTGAAATCATCCGAATGAATTTAGTTAAGCTGTATGGACATTATTACCACATGACATCACAAAGTGGAACAGAGTGTTTTCCATTTTTCCATTTGAGAGAAGAACTCATCCTAAATCTGCAGGGTTTGTGTGTTGAACAGGTGTGAAACAAAACATAACTCCAGGTCTGTTTGTGATGAGGAAACAACATATATGTGATTTCAGTTGGCGGTATATTTGTGTGTGTGTGTGTGTGTGTGTGTGTGTGTGTGTGTGTAGGTGTGCGTGTGCGTGTGTGTGTGTGTGTGTGTGTGTATGTGTGTGATTTGAGCTGGTGGTGTGGTAAGCAGTATGCGGAGCCTAAGCTTTGTATCTTTATTTGAGTAATATTACCTTAAAGTTATGGTTCTCTTTACTTAAATATAATTTTTGTCTGATTATGTGTGTGTGTGACTTCAGCTGGCGGTGTGGTGAGCAGTATGCAGAGCTTTGCATCTTTATTTGAGTAATATTACTTTAAAGTTATGGTCCTCTTACTTAAATATAGTCTTTGTCTGATGAGGTATGTATGTGATTTCACCTGGCGGTGCAGTGAGCAGTAAACAGACCCTAAGCGTACTCTTACATTTGTGTCTTATGGCGTGTCTATATGATTTCAGCTGGCGGTGCGGGTGAATAGAGTGTTTTTTTACGATGATGTGTATATGAATTCAGCTTGCGGTGTGGTGAGCAAGTAAGCAGAGCCTGAGCTGCGTACAGTTACTTGAATACATTTGTGTCTGATAATGTGTGTATGTGGTTTCAGCTGGCGGTGAGGTGAGCAGTGAGCAGAGCCTAAACTTTGTACTTTTATTTGAGTAATATTACTTTTAAATATCTTTACCCTTACTTGAATATTATGTTTGTCTGATGGTGTGTACATGTGATTTCAGCTGGCGGTGTGGTGAGCAGTAAGCAGAGTCGCAGGAGGCTGGTTCTGCAGCAGCCCTCAAATGGAGGTCTGGAGTGTCCCGAGGTCCTGGAGGAGCAGAGGGACTGTGAGCCGCCAAAATCCTGCCCCGGCTTCAGGTACCGTCAAATTCAAATCGTCTTTACCCCAGAACCTCAGACCCTCTTGTCCCAGTCTACAGCAGCTCAGAGAACTGAACAGGTGCGAATGGGGGGTCATGAGGTGTTCAGGTGCGTCTCGTAATTTAGCATTAGCATTAAAAACTTGCAGCTATAGTCAGATTGCTAACTAAATGACTGCTAACTAAAACTACACTTTTGTCAGATATAGATATGTGACGTTTCATTTACTTTGAGTGGTTGATTTTCAGGTACGCTATATGTTCTTAGCTCCGGTCGGTTTTGCTTTCACTTTCACAAAACAATGAAACAACAGGTGCTGGTTCGAAGAGCAGGGACTATAGTTTGTGTCATCACTGCTGATCCAAATGTCCAAATACATGTCTAATATTTGCTTGGTTGTTTCTTACCCTGCGCAGTTGAATGCCTCTCATAGTCTGAGTCTTATGTAAATCAGACTTCTCCGTTTCATGCAGCAGGTATCGGAGTACACGTCGGCTTCTCCGGATGTGTTATTAGGATTTTTGAGATTCGATTCATGACACCTCAGTTGTAGTTTCTTGTATGCAGGTTAGAGTCGTTTTTAAGCTTTTTCTATTTTTAGCTTGCATTTTTAACTTAACATTTTGGGATTTTTACCAACTAAGACGTGCAGCATGAACGTGATTTAAGCAGTTTCCCTGTATCCATGGTGACTGCGTGGAGCTCGTTGTGCTAACAAGCTAGCTTTGATTTGCAACAGGCTTTTTACAACAACAGAGGGGAGTGAGAGAAAGGCTTTCCTGTTGTGTCTCTAGAGTTCACCTGGCGCCACCTGGAGGCTGCTGCGATACTACAGGACACAGAGGAGGGGCACTTTTTGTCCTGAGGGTTGTTACTCTCCTCAAACTGACCTGACACTGGATCTGATGGCCCTACCTGTTAAGACTTTTGTTTGAGCTTTTGGAAGTTAGTAAAGTGTCTTGCCTAAGGACACAACATCAGAATGCATTATTAGCAGCTGAAATCATTATGCTAACTGGCAAGACCATTTTACTCACAGCACAGTAAATAAATATAGGCCAATGTTTATATTTTTTTTGAAAGTGTACTTATCAAAAGCCATCTCCAGCTGCGACAATGTTTTTCGCCACTTCCTGATTCATATCTCTCCGTAAATAAAGTCTTATTTCAAAACTTTAATAACTGTGACTGAAATAATAAGTCCTGTGCTTTGTATTCAAATGTGCTGCACTTTTGATAACAGCAGAGAAGATTCAAAACAGCCCCGTGCCCCAGAGGGAACGCTATTTTTACACACAACACAGTCTTATAAATATTTGGCAGGTATTTGAACATTTTGTTTTTTAGGAATTTCCAAGTGTCAATAGAATACAATACAATATTATATTAAAAATGAACTACAGTATGCCGCTTTTCTGGGTACAATATGTCATTAAACTTGTCTATCACCATGGAGACAAGCTCAAGATAGACAAAATAATGCCATATTGTGGGGTATTTCAGGTAAAACTGTAACATCTCCACAGAGACAAGCAGGTAGCAGATCCCCTAATAGAAATGTTACATCGTGTGGCTTTAAATTCACTCTTAAAGCAGACTTATTATGCAAAATCCACTTTTTAGAGCGTTTACCGTGTTATGGTTTTCCTCCCTCACCGTCTACTCACCCAAAGTTTTACTTGGAGTGATCCGTGCATGTTTGAGTAACATTTAATCGCTTTTGCCAATCAACCTCCATCTTCACCACCACCACCGGTACACGCCCGGTCGCCCACTGTCACTTACACACTTCATTCTCCAGTTTTATTTTTTTAATCACTGATACACATAGGATTCTTAGACTTAGACAAACTTTATTAATCCACAAGGGAAATTATTTGGACAATATAATATGTATATAAATATAATATAATATAATATAATATAATATAATATAATATAATATAATATAATGTAATATAATATAATATAATATAATATAATAGCAAAGAGTAAAAAATATAAATGGTAATAATAAATTCTATATAAGTAGCAAAAAATTTGGCAGCATTGCGTAGTCATTTTGGTACAAATGACAAAAACAATCTGCTGCTTACTTATGTGAAGTTCAGCTATCAATAGGAGCTGTGGACTCTTTATGGTGGCGTCAGCTCCCATTGGGCATCGCAGTTTTCTAAAGCAGACGGCAGTGGACTTGTTTCTTTTATAAAGTCGTTTTAGATGAATATTGTGATATAAAATGTCCAAATTATAACCTAATGATCATAGACCGTAAATATGAATGGACATAGCTGTTGTATTCCAAATAGGAAGTTATTGAGACCCCTCTCTCTGTAACTGCTGCTGTGAGCCTCGTCATGGTCTTAAATGTTCATATTAACCTCCTCTACATTATCCGGAATTTTTCATTTCGCTATTTTGTTATTTTCGACCAATCAGATGCCTTCGTTCCCCGAGGTCGCTCCCACTAGCGTTTGCATCTAGTTTGATTCGCAGCTAGTACGTTTTGTTGCTAAGTGAGCCCCTTCCCACTTTCCGGTGAGAAGGGCGGGCACATTAAAACATTTGACTGGCTCTTGTGGTTGCTATAATTAAATTATTATTATTAGACCAAAATACCAAAAGAAAACAAAGCCTCCACCAGTCACAAAGAATGTAACAATAACCGAAATATCGTGATTTCGTCTCGTCAAAAGTGTCACAATAACACACAATGTCACAGTATCTCGAACTGCAAGTCTCTTTGCTTAAATTTGTTGTTTTGATGCAGCCATAGCTTAAAAAAAAAAAAAAAAAAAAACAGGGAACTGCATAGACCACAATCCTTTTCTGTTTCAGTGCAGACTACACGAAGAAACAATGAAATATTATTAAGCACTTTTAAATCTGAATTCTTTGTGTTAGGCCAGTACCAATTGCGTTTCAAGGTATTTTGAAAGGAAAAGTAGCTTATTCACAATTTGGTTCATCTCCACAAAGATCATGAAAATATCGTATCAAGATTTGGATATTGTTACATCCCTACTAGTTCCATGTTACGCCTTTAAAGTCCCCTGAAAGTCCGTCTCCTTAAAGTCTGTTGTGATTCGTGTTTTGTCTGGTGTCACAGGTGGAAGACTCACAAATGGAGGAAGTGTCAGCTGGTGCCATGGCTGCTCCGCCAGGACGTCCCCAATGCTCAGGAGGGCTGTGGAGCAGGCCTGCAGACCAGAGGTACCAACCCCTATGTCCTAACTCCTAGCTCCTACCTCCTATGTCCTATGACCAGGCCTGCAGACCAGAGGTACCAACCCCTATGTCCTAACTCCTAGCTCCTACCTCCTATGTCCTATGACCAGGCCTGCAGACCAGAGATACATCCTAACTCCAGTGTCCTAATCCCTATGTCCTAGCTCCTATAATTCCTATCTCCTAACTTCTATGTCCTATGACCAGGCCTGCAGACCAGAGGTACCAACTCCTATGTCCTAACTCCTACCTCCTGACTCCTATATCCTAGCTCCTATGTCCTAACACTGGGTATGCAGACCAGAGGTACATGCTAACTCCTATGTCCTTACTTCTATATCCGACCTCCTATATCCTATGACAAGGGGCCTGCAGACCCGAGGTACCAGCTCCTATGGCCTAACTCCTGTCTCCTAACTCCTATATCCTAGCTCCTATGCCCTATGACTGGGCCTGCAGACCAGAGGTGTATTGCTAACTCCTGTGTCTTAACCCTTATGTCCTAGCTCCAATGACTCCTATTTGTTAACTCCTATGTCCTATGACCAGGCCTGCAGACCAGAGGTACATACTCACGCCTATGTCTTAGCTCCTACCTCCTATATCTTACCTCCAATCTCCTATGTTTTAGCTCCTAGCTCCTATGTCCTATGACCAGGCCTGCAGACCAGAGGTATACTGCTAACGTCTGCTCTCCTTACTCCTAACTCCTATCTACTAACTCCTACGTCCTAACTCTTGACTCCTATCTCCTTGCTCCTAACTACTACCTCCTATCTCCTAACTTGTACCTACTATCTCCTATCCCCTTATCTTCTAACATTTCCTAACTCCTACCTTCTATGTCCTAGCTTTTATCTCCTATATCCTAACTCCTATATACTAGCTTCTCCCTATATCTTCTATCTCTTATCTCCTAAAGCCTAACTCCTATCTCCCAACTCCTATACACTAGCTCCTACCTCCTCTCTCCTATTTTCTGTCTCCTATCTCCTAACTCCTATATCCTAGCTTCTACCTCCTATGTTCTATCTCTTATCTCCTAACGCCTAACTCCTCTCTCCCATCTCTTATATACTAGCTCCTATCTCCTCTCTCCTGTTTTCTATCTCCTATTTCCTAACTCCTATCGCCGAGCTTTTATTATTATCATTATTCCTGATTAAAAAAACAACAACGAAAAAACAAAAAACAGAACTAGTTCATTTTAAAGAGTTTGCATTGGTCCAAAGTTATTCCTCACTTACCTTATGCATTCAGAATATACAACTTTCAGTGACCAGAGCAGAGTTTTGTGCCACTGTAACGCTAACAACAACTAGCATGCTAACACACACGTCCTGATCATCAATAAAATACACTATAATTACATGCGAACAGCACACAGAGACAAACGATTAAATGCAAGGGGACAAATCTGTCGCTTGGCCTTTAAGAAAATATTACAAATATAACAAACTTCACTCTCCTTCATAATCAGACAAAAGCCACACCACGCTGACAGAAAAACCCACCCCCACAGAAGAAAATATGTGTACTTTATTCTTATTATAATTCACTCTAGCACTTTACACCACAGGACACGCCATTTTAATTTGATCCCAGCTGTTAGAATTTGTTGAAGATGGCGCCCCCTGCCTGGAGTATGCAGCAAGACATCCAATCCCCACTGAGCCTGCTACGAAATGACTCATTTTTAGAGTCTGGAAAATTATGTGTAATCATACCAGCAGGAGGCGCAAGTGAGGAGGGCTGGATACAGAATACATATTAAAATAGTTATGCTTTTTAGTCTTATGATATAGTGTGGCAGTACAGGTTAAAGTGCATAAGGTTTTCATGTTTTTGTTTTTTTTTTTTTTTTTTTTTTTTTTTCTAATTGGTTGATTGACTAGGTTTTGTGGTATAGTACCTATTTATTGTAGTTTTATATCAGTTGTGTTAGTGTCAGTTTGTGGGGAAAAATGTTTGAAAAGAAAAGTACAAGAATACAGGAAGTAGCGATGAGTTCTAAAATGGAATACCTCTGCCTACGTCATCGACACATTCAAAATGCAGGAAGTATTTATGCACAAGGAAGGGTTTTTAAGATAGTGAAATGAGTAGTCTAACCTGTCAAATGCACTTTAAGAATTTGACAGGGAGGTAGGGATAGGTTGTTGGTTCAATTCTCACAAAAAGAGCATACTGTTGTTGTGTAAATAAAGTAAAGTCTAAAGTCTAAAGTGTCCCTGGGCAAGACACTTCATCCACATTTCCCTCTGGGTGTGACGGGGCGGAGCATAGGGGGGAGCAGAGGGCTGGACTCCACACAGAACCACAGACAGAGTTAGACACAAGTGATGAGTATTTATAAAATGGAAGTTAATGACAAGTCTGCCATAAAAGTACGACAGCTGTTGGAGCCTAATGAGCCACTGAGGAAGAAGGTTCAGTACTGACTGCTAAAATAGAGGACTTCTACACAAAAACACCCAAGGTGGAAGGAAATGATATTTATTTTATCAAAAATCTCATGAGAAGAACCCCGCACCCTCTCCTTTGCTACTAAAACCTAATTAGTAAGCAGTACTGCCACCTAAAAGGTGCACAATCATATTTGCTTACTTAAAAATGTGGATAAGTTCATTTTATTAGAAAAAGGGCCGTTTTTCCTGAGGTACCTGCCCCTCAGAATGTCTCTGCACACTGTGTCACACAGTATTTAAAATGTCTCTGCACACACTGTCACGGTAATTAAAATGTCTTTGCACACACTGTCTCAGTATTTAAAATGTCTCTGCACACGCTGTCTCAGTATTTAAAATGTCTCTGCACACACTGTCACAGTATTTAAAATGTCTTTGCACACACTGTCACAGTATTTAAAATGTCTCTGCACACACTGTCACAGTATTTAAAATGTCTCTGCACACACTGTCACAGTATTTAAAATGTCTCTGCACACACTGTCACAGTATTTAAAATGTCTCTGCACACACTGTCTCAGTATTTAAAATGTCTCTGCACACGCTGTCTCAGTATTTAAAATGTCTCTGCACACACTGTCACAGTATTTAAAATGTCTTTGCACACACTGTCACAGTATTTAAAATGTCTCTGCACACACTGTCACAGTATTTAAAATGTCTCTGCACACACTGTCACAGTATTTAAAATGTCTCTGCACACACTGTCACAGTATTTAAAATGTCTCTGCACACACTGTCACGGTAATTAAAATGTCTTTGCACACACTGTCACAGTATTTAAAATGTCTTTGCACACACTGTCACAGTATTTAAAATGTCTCTGCACACACTGTCACAGTATTTAAAATGTCTCTGCACACACTGTCACAGTATTTAAAATGTCTCTGCACACACTGTCACAGTATTTAAAATGTCTCTGCACACACTGTCACGGTAATTAAAATGTCTTTGCACACACTGTCACAGTATTTAAAATGTCTCTGCACACGCTGTCTCAGTATTTAAAATGTCTCTGCACACACTGTCTCAGTATTTAAAATGTCTCTGCACACACTGTCACAGTATTTAAAATGTCTCTGCACACACTGTCACAGTATTTAAAATGTCTCTGCACACACTGTCACAGTATTTAAAATGTCTCTGCACACACTGTCACAGTATTTAAAATGACAAAGAGCTGTTATAGATTTTCGTTGTGGTGAGTAGCTTCATAAGAATCCAATCTCCAGAGGCCCCAGCTCTGCTCAGGTCATTACAGCTCCTATAAAGCACATTATAAAAGCCACATTATGAAGGTTCACATTTACCTTCCACTTCAGAGACGATCACACATTCACAATCACCACATCTTTTTATTCATGAACCTATCTCCACCTCTATTTAGAGTTCTCACCTGAGAGCCAGGCAGAAAGTCACACTCTTTTTCACATTTATATGTAATATTTTAGTATCATTTTTACATTAGACATTTATATTAGAGATTTATGTTTTTTTTATATTTTAGATTATATATGTGTGTGAATGGGGGAGTGGTTCCTTGATGTAAAGTGCTTTGAAGATGGAAAACTGCTGTATAAAATGCTTCACACTGGGACATTCCCATTAAAGCATTAAAGGTGTTAAAAATGTGAAAAACAGAACTAATTCCCTTTTTGACTCATCTGCACCCTCTCGCACCTGTCACTGACCCCCTCCCTCTCCCACCACAGCGGTGTCGTGCCGGCAGCTGGACGGTGCCCAGGCGGACGTGGGCCAGTGCCTGAGGTGGGCGCGCTCCATGCCCCCCTCCACCCAGCGCTGCCTGCTGCCCTGCCAGGACGACTGCCAGCTCGGCCCCTGGTCCAAGTTCTCCCCCTGCACGGCCGACTGCGCGGGGGTGCGCTCCCGGAAGAGAGCCCTGATAGGTGAGGGGACGAGGGGGTGAGGGGACGAGGGGGTGATGGGTGAGGGCAAGAGGGGGTGGAGGGACAGGAGGGGATGGTGAGGACAAGTGGAGCTTTTAATACTAAAGTGTGTGGTTGCCAAAACTAAAACACTATTTCATCTGAACACAGACTATGGATTCTAACCAGGACTCAACCAGGACTGAATCAGGACTAAAAGAGTACCAAACACATGTAAACAAAAATGTGCAAAACAAAAACTAAATCTCAGCAAGGTCTAAACTACTTTGAAAGAAAACAGGTTCTAACCAGAAATAAACCAAGATTTAACCAGGGCTAAACCAGAATTTAATCAGGATTTAACTAGGACTTAACCTTAACCAGGTTAAGGACTTAAACCAGGACTAAACTAAATTAAACTAGGACTAATTCAGGACTAAACCAAGTCCTAAGAGTGTTTTGGATGGTGAGGATAGGTGAGAGCGAGGCAATAGTGCTAATAGTAAACCAGGACTAAACCAGCACTAAATCAGGACCTAACCCAGAACTAAACCAGGACTAAATCAGGACCTAACTCAGAACTAAACCAGGACTAAATCAGGACCTAACTCAGAACTAAACCGGGACTAAACCATAACTAAACCTAGCATAAACCAAGTTGTAAGAGGGCTTTGAGGTGAGGAGGGAGGAGGAGGACACAGAGCACAAGTGAGGCTTTTACTGCAGAAGTGTGTGTCCGTGTGTGTGTGTGTGTGTGTGTGTGCGTGCGTGCGTGCGTGCGTGCGTGTGTGTGTGTGTGTGTGTGAATGGAGAGGGGTACGAGAAATTATTGTGTAGTCGCCAGAACTAAACCAGGACTAAACCAGGACTAAATCAGGACTAAATCAGGACTAAACCAGGACTAAACCTGGACCTGGTTTAACAAGGAAACAACCCAAGAATAAACCAGGACTGAACTAGAACCTGGTGTGGAGACAGACTTATGTGACTCAGTGAGGCATGGAGAAATGTCACTGTCACTCCATCACAATGATACACAGAGGCACCCTTGTCTAGTGATTCATCTTTACAGATTAAAGATGCACTGTGGACATTTTCTGATGGAGGGTACAGCGTCTGGTTGTCTCTATGGAGAAGTTATTTGTCTGTTCCACTGTTCGGCACTAAACCTACTGTATTTTACAGGTGGTGCTATCAGGGCAAGAATGCAGTTTTTTCAGGCCATTTTAGATGGACAGATGAATGGATGGACTAGAAAAGTTACGCAGTGTATAGTGGCAAAAGGAGAAATTCAATTTGTCAATTGGACAAAAGTTTATTTAATAAATATAAATAAACTTTTGTCCAGTTTCTCCTTGAAATTCTCCTTTTGCCATGGATTCTACTTGGATGACTGAGGGATTCTACATACACAGTGTATACTTTTAAAGTTAAAATAAACCTTTATTTGTCCCACAATGGGGAAATAGCAGTGTTGCAACACAAAGTTCAAGAACAGCTACTCCCTCCAAATTAAATGAAAATTCAGTTTCAGGACTACATATGGAGCTCAGCAGTGAATGTGCACCCCCTGGTTCTGGAAGTAGAGTTCTTATTCATTTTTCCCATAGATAAAAATATATGAAAAGTTTGAAAACTGAGGGCTAATCAGCTCTGTGGTAACTAATGACCACAAGACGTGTCATTTTATTTGAAATCTGTTTGTGAAACTTATTACTGCTTAAGTTATTAAAGCATTTCATCTAGTCTTGGACTTAGAGGTGCATTGTGTAACTTTTCTGGTGGAGGGTCTGTCAAATGCTTTTCTCCATGGAGATGTTTTTGCTTTGTCTGGAATGTTTTGCAGTATGGCATTAAACTTTCTATCTTCATGGAGACCAAACCTGTCCAAGAATCGAACCCGCTCAGTCAGAATGTCTGTTTTTTCTGGGTATTCTTGAGTTATAAAACCACCTGTAATTGAATCAATATAAAGTAGAGCTGTTTAATGTCATACTGTGGAACATTCCAGGCAGAATAATGACATTTATACAGTAGTAGATAGAAATAGAAAAATGAATGGAAATTTGACTTCCAGACCCGGAGTCGAATTAAAAGTGAATGAGTATTTCTTACTTCCCATTCCTCAGGTCGCAGTAAGAAGAAGGACAAATGTAAGAACACACAGATGTACCCTCTGAGTGAGACGCAGTACTGCCCCTGTGACAAGTACAACGCCCAGCCCGTGGGCAACTGGTCCGACTGTATCCTGCCCGAGAGCTCGCCGGGGTCAGGGGGCAGAGGTCAGCTGGAGGTCACCGGGGGGTCAGGGGTGAAGGGTCAAGCGGAGGTCAAGGAGTGCGGCCAGGGCTACCGCTACCAGGCCATGGTGTGCTACGACCAGGACAACAGACTGGTGGAGACGGCTCGCTGCAACAGTCACGGTAGGTTTATAATGTGTAGCTCCATGTGTGATGTCACTTCCTGGTCCAAACGTAAACTGTACATATAAATGGACAGAGCTAACACGCTAGCCGCCACATTTAAGTTAGTGAGCTATACACACTGCTAATCTTATGTTACAAGAGATTATTACGAAATTATTTACATACTGGATATAATTTGTGGTTAAACGTGCACTTCTGAAAGGTAACTGCCTCTCGTTTGATGAATAAGGAACCAAAACAAAGGTACAAATCAGCTGTGAAGTTTCTGGTTGCCGACGTTTGTGCTGCAGCTGTGAGCACTCTGTACCAAGGAAGCAAAAGAAAAGAAAGAAAAAGTACAAAACATTCAAACTTTTCTCCTTTTGACCAAAACAGAAACTATTTCCTATAGTTTTCTTGTATTATTGTTCCTGATCTCTCCATTTCATTCCATTCTTCCATCCTCTCCTCCTCTCCTCCCCAATTCATCCCTCTCTCTTTCTCTCTCTCTCTTAGATTTGTTGTACTGTTCTTGTTCTCTCCATCCATACTACCATTCTTCTCTCTCTTCCTTTCTCTCTGTCTTTCTATATCTATAGCTCTTCCGATTTTCTTCAGTTGTTGTTACATTATTGTTCCGGTCTTTCTATCCATACTTCCATTCTTCCACTCTCTCTCCTCTTCCTCTTCTCCCCTTCCAACCTTCTTCCCCTTCTCTCTCTTCTCTTCATTCCTCTCCCCGATTTGTTGTCATATTATTGTTCTCGATCTCTCAAGTGTGCTGTTGTGAGCCTCATCGTTTTGGTCTTAAAATGTTCGTATTAACCCACTCATGATCCTGGTGTTTTTATTTCTCTGTTTTGTCAGTAAATAAATTCCTATTCCTAATATGGACCTGGCTCCAGTTTCGCTCCTGTAACTGCTAGCCTCGGTGAGCTTCATCTGACTGGTGTCGACTGCTGTGGGTGACGTCACACTCCCTCAGTCCACTTCTTTATACAGTCTGTGGGTAAACTGCATTTTTAGAAGTGCATTGATAGTTTGCAGTGACATCACACTGGGGGTGTTCTACGTGTGTGTATTGGTGGAATGTTCACACTCTAGGAGAATCCAATCTATTTTGTGACGCTTGACACAAGAGTAGGGCGCATATCCAATTTAAAGCTGACCTATTCTGCAAAATGGACTTTTCAGAGCTTCTAACCATGTTATAGTTCTTTCCCCTTTTCATTTACCCTCTCGAAGTATCTGGAGTGATTGGTGCATGTTTGAGCAATCTTTAATATTTAATCTATCTCTCCATCCATACTTCAATTCTTCCATCCTTCTCCCCTTTTTCTCTCTCTCTCTCTCTCCTCTGTCACTTTGTCAGACCCTTCTCTCCACCTCTCTCTCTTCTCTTCCTCCCCTGCCCAATTTGTTGCTATATTATTGTTCCATCTATACTTCTATTCTTCACTCCTCTCTCGCTCTCTCTCTGTCTCTCTTCTCTTCCTCCTCTCCCTGATTTGTTGGTATATTATTGTTACCTATCTCTCCATACTTCCATTCTTCCATCCTTCCCCCCCTCTTTCTCTCCTCTTCCTCCTCCCCGATTTGTTGCTATATTATTGTTCCCTGTCTCTCTATCTATACTTATGTTCTTCACTCCTCTCTCTCTCTCTCTCTCTCAGTTCTCTTCCTCCTCCCTGATTTGTTGTTATATTGTTGTTCCCGATCTCTCCATCCATTCTTCTATCCCTCTCTCATGCTCCCTCTCTTTGTTTCTCTCTCTCCCTCTCTTCCTCCACTCCCCAAATTGTTTTTACATTACTCTTCCCAATCCTTCCATCGCTACTTCCATTCTTCTACCCTTTTTTCTCTATCTCTCTCACTCTCTCTTTCTCTTCCTCCCCTCCTCGCTTTGTTGTTAGCTTCTTTTTCCTAATCTCTCCATCCACATCATCCCCCTCTCTCTCTTTCATGTCTCCCCATTTGTTGTCGTATTATTGTCCCCGATCTCTCCATACTTCCGTTCTTCCACCCTTCTCCACCTCTCTCTCTGTCCTTGTCCTGCTCTTCCACCTCTCCCGTATTTGTTGTTATATTATTGCTCCCGCGCTTCTCCCCAGAGAGAGGGAACAGTGCTCTCAGAAAAAAACAAAAAACAAAAAACACATTCACATTTTAAAAAAGTCGTTTTCCAAAACACTGAGCTCTGCAAATGAAACCGCGCTGTGCTAGTGGTGTGCTGCTCTTGGGGCTGGCTCTCACTCCGCTCAGACACTCAAGGTAACCGGGCTCTGTGCTGGGACATACAGACAGTTTACATGCTAGCGACTGTGGCATTATACAGAGGCAGACAGAAGCCGTGGGAGGCTGGATGCAACATTATATTTACAGTGTGGAAAATGTGTGGTAAACCTGCATTTTTTACAAGTTTATCGAGTTAAAGGTCCTGTATTACACCAAATGGACCCTTGTGAGCTTTAAGACATTTCAGAATGTTGTTACCTCCTCAAAAACATCTGACGTTGTGTTTTGTTTCATTCACATGTTTGAGCAACTCTTTATTATTAGTCTGTCTACATCTCCAAAGCTCAAAATGCTCTGTTCCACCTTGTGATGTCATGAAGTGGTAGTTTTCAAGTGAATTGTGATGGCAGTTCCTGGGTTGAGATTATAAATGATTCTCATAAAAGTGTATGGAGTTTAAAAACACAGTGGAGCACTGTCTGTATTACCACATGACATCACAAGGTGGAACAGCGTGTCATTCACACACACACACATTCATACACCAGTGTACGCAGACACTGGTGTATCACATGCATGCATCTGTGGGAGCTGAATCTGACCAGTTATGTTTTCTTTTATGTCAAGAGCGGAATTTGTACCGCCAACCTTCAGATCAGTGGCCAAACACTCTACCAACTCAGCTACTGTCAATGTTTTTGTGTAGTTGCCACCTGGAGCCCAAAAATTGAGTCAGTTTGTGCTTTGAAATTTACTTTTGAAATTCCATGTAAGAAGTGTTTATGGGCACGCTTCTGGCTCCATCGACTCTGGCTTCAATTCACGTACACAGAGAAATCGTCACCCCTCTCTCTGTAACTGCTGCTGTGAGCCTCGTCATTTTGGTCTTAAAATGTTCGTATTAACCCGCTCTATGTGATCCTGGTGTTTTCATTTCGCTGTTTTGTCAGTAAATAAATTCCTATTCCTAATATGGACCTGGCTCCAATTTCGCTCCTGTAACTGCTAGCCTCGGTGAGCTTCATCTGACTGGTGTCGACTGCTGTGGGTGACGTCACACTCCCTCAGTCCACTTCTTTATACAGTCTGTGGGTAAACTGCATTTTTAGAAGTGCATTGATAGTTTGCAGTGACATCACACTGGGGGTGTTCTACGTGTGTGTATTGGTGGAATGTTCACACTCTAGGAGAATCCAATCTATTTTGTGACGCTTGACACAAGAGTAGGGCGCATATCCAATTTAAAGCTGACCTATTCTGCAAAATGGACTTTTCAGAGCTTCTAACCATGTTATAGTTCTTTCCCCTTTTCATTTACCCTCTCGAAGTATCTGGAGTGATTGGTGCATGTTTGAGCAATCTTTAATATTTTCTATTCAAGACGCCATTTTGCAGATCACCTCCCATTTTCACCACCACCGCTACACTCCCACTATGATGTACGCACTTCATTCTCCAGTTATATTTTTTTAATCGGTGGGTTTGTTGTAATGACTCCCATTGGGCACTGCAGTTTTCTAACGTGAAGGTCAGAGGATTTGTTTCTTTTATTATGTCGTTTTAGATGAATATTGCGATTTAAAATGAACAAATTCTAACAAAATGATCCAGAGGCATCATAGATTGTATTATATAGCAGACACAAGCACGATAAGTCTTTAAAATAAACAGTCAGAATCTAGTATTTGTTGTTTTTGTACAATTACCACCAGCCCGGCGTATTCCGAGGGCCCTTATGTATCGTCTGAAAAAGTTCAGGTTCAGAAAGAGTCAGTTTATGCTTTGAGATGTGCTCATGGCGGCCAGGCTGTGCAGACATAAACACAGACTTTTTCAGTTTGATTCACTGTAGACCCATTCGAAGTGGCTATTCGCGCACTGTCAAGTCCGAACCTCTTTCTCTTTCAAACACACACAGAGCCAGAGCTTCACACATCCTTGAGCTGCTGATGTGGCGTCCGCTGTGTTTGGCCCCTCAGATCCTGGCTCTGGATCTGAAGATGGGCCCCAGGGTGCCACGCTGATGTCACCTTGTCCCTGTGGAAACGATAAAGTCTGAACATAAAATACAAGATAAAAATAAAACTATCTGAACGCAGCTTGTTAAAAGTCCTATATTATGCAAAATTTACCCTTGTGTGCTTTAAGTCATGTTATAATGTTGTCAAAAACATACCTGGAGTTGTGTTTTGTTTCATTCACGTTTCAGTTCCACCTTGTGATGTCATGAAGCAGTAGTTTTCAAGTGAACAGCTCCTTTCACCTTTAGTTCAGTAGAGATTGGCAATTCCAGGGGTGAAATTATCCAAATGATTCGAGTGAAGGCGTGTGGAGTTTAAAAACACAGTGGAGCACTTCCTGTATTACCACATGACAAAGCGTTTTTTGTTTGAGCCTAAATCTGCAGGGTTTGTGTGTTAAACATGTGTGAATGAAACAAAACACAACTCCAGGCGTGTCTGTGACGAGGAAACAACATTAGAACAAATCAGAACATATCAGCGCAATATGGCCTCTTTTGGCAGTTTTTCTCTTCTTCTAGCCTATACTACTGTTGTGTCCTTGGGCAAGACACCTCTCCCTGCTTTCTTCTGTCCCTGTCACGCTGGCGCACGGATGGCTGAGTGGTAAAAAAGTCTTATTTACATAATTGCAAGCAAAGATCATCTTGGTTCTTCCTTTATGAAAATCTCAAATCAAAAGCGTCATCACGGACATAAACTTCCACATGGAAAAACTCATCCGCTCCAAAAACCTCCAGTCAAATATTCACGTCTGTGTGTTTTAAGGAGATGCCAGGGCCTCTCTCTCCCGTCGCCGCGCCTGTCTGTCTGCTGCTCGCACGCCCTTCGCTCCTCTCATCCAAAACACGCCAAGCAGAAGAAGATTCGCGCTCTGTGAAATGACTGTGAAATACAAGACACAGGCGCAGGCGGGCCCCAGATCAGGGCTAATCGTGTGTGGGTGTGATGGGAGGAGAGGACGGAGAGGAGGAAAGGGGGGAGAGGAGAGAGGAAGGGGGAGGAGAGAGAAGGGATGAGAAAGAAGGAGGAGAGGAGAAGAGAGGAGGAGGGGGAAAGGAGGGGAGAGGAGAGAGGACGGGGGAGAGGTGGTTAGAGGAGCAAAAGGAGAGAAGGAGGAGAGGATAAGAAAGGAAGGGGAGAGGAGAGGAGGAGAAAAGAGAGGAGAGGAGGGGGAGGAGAGAGGAGGGTGAGAGAAGGGGTAGAAGAGAGAGAAGGAGGATGAGCGGAGAAGAGAGGAGGAGGGGAGAGGAGAATAGAGGAGGGGAGGAGAGAGGAGGAGGGGAGAGGTGGAGGGAAGAGGAATGGAGAGAAGGGGGAGAGGATAGAGAGATGGGCAGAGAGGAGAGGAGGAGAAAAGAGTGGAGAGAGGAGGGGGAAAGAAGGGGTAGAAGAGAGAGCAAGAGGAGGAGGGGAGAAAGGAGAGGAGAGCAGAGAGGAGAGGAGGTTAGAGGAGGAAAGGAGAGAAGGGGGAGAGCAGGAGGGAGGACAGAGGAGGGAGAAGGGGGAGAGGAGAAGAGAGGAGGGGAGAGGAGAAGAGAGGAGGGGAGAGGAGAAGAGAGGAGGGGAGAGGAGAGAGGAGGAGGGGAGAGAGGAGGAGGGGAGAGGAGAGATGAAGGAGGAGAGAAGGAGAAGAGGAAAGAGAAGGAGGGAAGAGAGGATGGGCGGAAAGGTGGGGAGAGGAGAGAGTAAGGGGGAGAAGTGAAGGAAAGAAGAAAGGAGAGAAAGGGGAGAGGATAAGAGAGGAGGGGGGGAGAAGTGGAGGGAAGAGGAAAGGAGAGAAGGGGGGAGAGGATAAGAGAGGAGGGGGAGAGGAGACGAGAGAGGATAGAGAGAAGGGTAGAGAGGAGAGGAGGAGAAAAGAGGGGAGAGAGGAGAGGAGGAGGAGAGAGGAGGGGGAAAGAAGGGGTAGAAGAGAGAGAAGGAGGAGAGGAGAAGAGAGGCAGAGGGGGACAGGAGAAGATAGGAGGAGAGAATAGAGGAGTGGGGAGAGGAGAAGAGAGATGATAAAGAGGAGGGGAGAGAGGAGGAGGGGGAAGGAAGGGGTAGAAGAGAGAGAAGGAGGGGGAGAGGAGTAGACAGGAAGAGGAGGGAGGGGAGGTGGTGGAGAGGAGAGAGGAGAAGGAGAGAGCATGGGGAGAGGACAGGAGGAAGGAGAGAGGAGGAGGAGAGAAGGAGAGGGATGAGAGGATTTTTTAGGATGTCTTTGTTTTGCTGGAAAACAAATGTAGCTTCAAGAGCAGAGAACATCCCCTGAGGCTTGGCACGATGTGAGGAATTCTGAAGATAACAAAAATATAAAAATAGTCATAGTGTGATATTAAAGAAGGACTATTTCACTTCTACGGAGCAATAACCGCTAACACACAACACATTTATATCACCACGTCACCTTTTATTGTTTTGAAAAGGCGAAATTTGCTGAAAAACAACATATTAACATGTTTGGTAAGTTTCAGTTTAATGGTTCAATGTTCTGCGTCTCCCCTCCCTTTGCTCTCTCTGCTGAGTCACTCCCCCTTCGGAGCACTACCTGGAGTTGTGTTTTGTTTCATTCACACGTTTGAGTAATCCTGTTTTATTACTCTGAGCTCAAAATGCTCAGTTCCACCTTGTGATGTCATGTAGTGGTAGTTTTTAAGTTAATAGCTACCTTTTAACTTTATCCAAATGATTCTAGTGAAGGTGTACGGAGTTTAAAAACACAGTGGAGCACTTTTTGTATTACTGTATTATTATAACACAGATTAAAAAAAAGTAAAAAAAAAAAAAAGTATTATATGGGCTCCTTAACATACATATACATGGAAACAAAACACTGTTACACAATATAGGGTGTGAGACAGCGACCCCTGTGGACAAACGGCTCTTGTCTTTAGCTTCAGTCATGTCCTGGGGTGGTATGGTTTTCAGAAGTGCACATATATAACTCCATCAGACGTACGGGAGTGGCTCAGATATGGGTCAGGACGCTGCTGCAGGTCAGATGGTTATGCGTGCGTTTCTCTCACCTCTGACACAAGCCCCGCCCCCTCTCCTCGGGCTGTCTCCTTATACGGGCGAGGATGTGAGGTCACCGTAAGGGTCAGGGCATTAGGATTCATACTGGACACATACTGTATATATTTATGGGCCGAACAGAAAACCTGCCTAGATACAAGCGTCCCCTTCCCCTTTAAAGATGACCTGTTGTGCTTGTTTCTGCTCGATAGTTAGAATCTACGACACCTGTGGATCATTCTGTTATAATTTGGACATTTTAAATCGCAATATTCATCTAAAATGATTTAATAAAAGAAACAAGTCCGCTGTCTTCCACGTTAGAAAACTGTGGTGCCCAATGCGAGCTGACGTAGTGCGTAGCAGTTCTTTTTTTTACATTGCCGAATCCAACATGTATCACCAATTAAGAAAATAAAATTGATCGACAAAATGGTGTCTTGAAAATAAGTGATTAAAGATGATTCAAACAGGCACAAATCACTCCAAATACAACTTGAGAAAGGGGAACAACTATATTGTGGTTAAATCCTCTGAAAAGTCAATTTTGCTGAATACTAGTAGGTCTATTTATCCGGTGCAGAAGAGGTGAGCAAAAGAGCTTCATTTCTTTATTTTCCCATATTTCATTCCTGTAGCAGCTCCAGCGCCTAAATGCCACACTGGAAACAGAGGTGAAGTTTATATAATATAGTATAAAAGTATATTTTCCAAACGCAGATATGATTTTGCTGCTACACACCAGAAGCGTAACTGGCAGTAAATAAGTTTAAGTTAGAAAATGTGAAATACATATATTCTCAAGGCAACCAAAAGCCTGTTTAGGTCTTACATTACGCAAAATTGACTCTTATGAGTTTTTGGCGATGTTAGAATGTTGTTACCTCCTCAAAAACGGGAGTTGGTAACTTGAAACTATCGCTTTCTTACATCACAAAGTGGAACAGAGCATTTTGAGCTTTGGAAATGTAGATGTAGATAATAAACTATTACTCCAACATGTGTGAAAGAACCAAAACACAACTCCAGGTCTGTTTTGGACCAGGTAACAACATTCTAACACGACTTAAAGCTTACAAGAGTCATTTTTGAGTAATATAGGGCGTTTAAACATGCGCGATTTACTCCAAATACAACTTCAAGAGGGTGAACGACTCTTAAAAAGTCTGCTGTAAACTTGAGGACTTAAAATAAGATTTACGTGATCTCCTTTTTGAACCAATCCTCTGAGCGGTGGCAGTCTCATCTTACTCACCCCAGCCTAAGATTCTCTGGAAGCAGATGAGACATTTTTAGGAAATTTAGGAAACATATTAGCAACTTCTCTTCAAAAACTGCATCAAAACAGATTAGCGTGTAGCATGATTTCGCTGGAGGGATGCTAAGTGTAGTTCGCAAAAGTTCTTAGCTCAGTGTAGTTAGCATTTAGTGTTTAGTATTATAGTATCTGATTTTTAGAGTCTTTAAAGTGCCAATCAAGTGTCATTGCTCTGCTTGAAATGTACCACAGTATGACATTACACAGCTCTACTTTACATGTTTTAAATCACAGGTGGTTTTATAACTCAAAAATACCTTAAAAAACAGACATTCTGACTGTGATATGAGGGCCGCCTCTCCATATATCTGACCTGTAAGATGGTCTGGTTTGGTCTCCATGAAGATAGAAAGGTTTAATGCCATAGTAGTTCGTTTTAAACAGTTTGCAGTGTTCCAAAGTTATTCCTCACTTACCTTATGCATTCAAAATATCCTAATTATTCACCAAGATGAGTTAAAAGCACTTTTCACAACTCTAATAAGTTGGGCAAGTGTGATTCCTGCTAACAATCACATATTTAGATCACCATGTTTCCTTTTATTGTTTTGAAAATGCTATGTTCGCTGAAAACGTGTCAACCTTTTTATAAGTTTTCACTTTCATTTTCTCCCTTTGCTTTCCGCGCTAGTCACTCCCCCTTCAGAGCACTATTGCAACACAATCAGAGTACCTCCCGCTAATGAAACTACTGCACATCGTTCCAGGTTTGTCAGGTTGTTGTGTATAGTTTTGTATCATGTTTTTGTGTATTTATGGAGAATTGTCGTGTGGGAGCATGGGTGACATAGGCTTGTGGGCGGAGCACTGGATAGAATTTTACAGCTAACCTTTAGGGGTGTGCAAAAACATCAGTATCGATATCGTGGGGTGCTGCATCGATGTATCACCAAGAGTATTTTTTGGTATATTCTACAGTTTTGTTGCTTGTTCAGAGGAAGGAAACTTGTTCATGCAGCACATTTGACATATTCACTGTTTTAATGACTAAAATAGGCGTGTTTCATATTCACTTTGCACAAGAAGTGGTTTAACAGAGACTTTTAGTGTCACAGTCATGATTTAGAAATTATTTTTTATTGAACCTTATTGAGTCGATTTGATATATATATCGTATCAAATCGAAAGCTCACTGTGTTGAGATAAGTATCGTATCGTGGCCTATGTATCGTATCAACAACTTCTTAATGATACCCAGCCCTACTAACCGTAAGTAGGGTTTGAAAAGGGCCCAGGAGAGATCTCTAAATTAGTCAAACATCTGACATCTAAAACCTCAGGCATGTTTTTGATGAGGGAACGTTATAAAATGGTAAAAAGCTCAAAAAAATCAATTTCGCATAATACCCCTCTTCAATGAAACAACCAAATACAGCTCGAGGCATGTTTTGATGACAGAACACCATGTTTAAAAGCTCGAAAAACAGTTTACTTTGCATAATATGTTCTCTTTAAACTCCTGAACCCGTCCATTCTTCTTTCATTTCAGTTCAGTTTGTTCTCATCCACAAAAGCACTTGCGTTTTTTGGCTTGTATGTCTCAAAACGGTGCCAACAAAAGTCATTTCCCTGATGCGGGGCCAGCTCTTGTTTTGTCATGGTAAAAGTCTCTCCCCATCCGTCACAGTGCGCACCGCTGCCTCTAAAGGACAGGAGGGGACTGGGAGGTGATTAGCACAGGACCTCATTTGCACATAAAGGCTGTGGGATTAAGTGACCTCTTTAATTACTCTAGTCCCAAATCGATGTTTTCTACTTGCAATTATAGAGTCTTGTTTGCATCTTAAAGGGCCCATATTATGCTATTTTCTGAGCTACTCTAAGTTATAATGTTGTTTCCTCATCACAAACAAACCTGGAGTTGTGTTTTGTTTCATTCACACGTTTAACACACAAACCCTGCAGATTTAGGCAGATAGAGTTCTTCTCTCAAACAGGAAACACTCTGTTTCCCCTTGTGGGGGTCTTGTCATGTGGTAATAGGTTCTATTCACGCTTACCGGAAGATGTTTGGAAACATGCGGATGACGACTTCCGGTGTAGTTCCCGACACTGGGCATGTGATAAAACCGTGGATTCAGCAGCAGCGTCTTCACAATCTGCCAAAGCTTTTCATGGGGGACGGGACTCTAATCACGTCTTCGATGTCTCTTACAGACAGCTGGTTGTAACTGTTGATCTGCCGAACATAACGGAGCGCTACAATTAATTTTTTTTTTTTAGTTACACAAATTATAATACACAAATTAATAGGCAATTTATAAAAGGAAAATAGAAAGAACACAATGACATCTAGATGAAGAAAACGGGTCATTTTCTCAGTTTTCTCAGATTTTGTCAGAGTTCCTATCGCCAACAGAGCCCAAAGGAAGTTGCCATCCGCATGTTTCCAAACGTCTGCCAGTTTTGTGATGTAAGCGTGAAATCAGGACATGTTCCACTGTTTTTTTGTTGTTGTTTTTTTCTCCATACACCTTCACTAGAATCATTTGGATAATTTCAACTCTGGAATTGCCAATCTCTACTGAATAAAAGGTAAAAGGAGCTGTTAACTTGAGATCTACCGCCTCGTGACATCACAAGGTGTAACAGAGCATATTGAGCTTTAGAGATACAGACAGACTAATAATGCTACTCAAACATGTGTGAATGCAAAAAAAACATAACTCCAGGTCTGTTTTTGAGGAGGTAACAACATTCTAACATGACTTAAAGCTCACAAGAGTTAATTTTGTGTAATACAGGACCTTTAAAGGAATAATATAAATTCCATAAACATGACCTATCTGTATCTCCAGATATGAGGTTGACATCAAATCAAATCAAATAAGGCTTTTACAGACAACAGTTGTAATTATTTATTCTTAAAGAGGAACTAAACACTAAATCCATTTTTTTTTTCACTACTAAATATGGCGTTTGAATTGTCCTAGTTACTGTTGCTAGTCATTTTTTGTCAACTTTAGTGCAATCAAGGTACATTTGAAGCTTTAATGTTTGAAAACTGAGCGTGTGCTTCCTCCAGTGGCCAGTTAGTTTCAAGTACTACGTGACATCACACAGGACTGCCCTGATTATAGCTTGTTTCTATTAATTAAGTTGTTTTAGATGAATATTGTGATTTAAAATGTCCGAATTACAACTTAATGATCCACGGGTGTCATAGATTGTAACTATACTCCAGACAAGCACAGTATGTCTTGTACAATATGTTCTTTAAAGGTGCATTGTGTAAGCTCCGACATTTGCGTATGTCATGGTGATGTCATTGGGATGTTCCACAGTATGGCATTAAACAAATATATCTTTTATTTATTCATTTACAGGTGGTTTTATTTCTCAAAACTACCACAAAACATCCATTCTTACTGTAGGACATTCCAGGAAATACACCATTAAAAGTATATGGAGTCAAGCAGGTGGCGGACCCTCTACCAAACACATTACATGTCTAAGCACTAATTCTGTCTTGAGATGTAAAATAAAATACAACAAAACTCCTTTTTCTTACAATAGAAACACTTATAGGAAAGTCTTTGTTTTTCAGGCAACAGCATTAGCTTCAGACTCTTACAGAAACAGTGGGAGTATCAGAGAGTGCCTGTTGACAGTAAATCCATAAAGTCAGATGCCCTGTCAGTCACACTAATGCTGTGTCCTCCGGCCCGGCACTGCTGCACCTGACAAGTAACTAGGCTCACGGGAATTCGACAGAAACTCAAAGTGCATCTGAACAAAGAATGAGAAAAATATAACACTGTGTAACCTGCTTGTCCCTATGGAGATGGTGTTGCTTTGTCCGGAATGTTCCACTGTATAAAAAGTTTCCATGGAGACAAGCAGGTGATGGGCAAGTTACAGGTGAGGTCTGTGATGAGAGGAACCTGCTGGCATAAGATAAGAAAAATATGTCATGGTATCTTTGGACTAAAGACGTGTAAAGGTCCTATATTACACAAAATGGACTCTTGTGAGCTTATTATAATGCTTATTATAATGCTCCTCAAAACCATACCTGGAGTTGTGTTTTGTTTCATTCACAAGTTTTGGTAATCCTGGATTATTAGTCTGTCTACATCTCCAAAGCTCAAAATGCTCTGTTCCACCTTGTGATGTCATTAAGCGGTAGTTTTCAGGTTAACAGCTACATTTTACCTTTAGTTAAGTAGAGATTGTCAATTTCGGGGTTGGAATTATTCAAATGATTCTGTATGGAGTTTAAAAACACATTGGAGCACTTCCTGTATTACCACATGACATCACAATGTTGAACACTGTTTTCTGTTTGAGAGAAGAAGTCAGCCTATGCAGCCTTCATTAGGATCATCTGGATAATTTCAGGCCTGGAACTGACAATCTCTACTTAACAAAAGGTAAAAGGTAGCATTTAACTACCTTTCATGACATCACAAGGTGGAACAGAGCATTTTGAGATTTGGAGATGTTCACAAACTAATAATAAAGGAAAACAAAACTCCGTCACCTACTTATTTCTATTATTCTACTTATCCTACTTATTACTTACTTACTTATTTCTATTATTCCATTTATCCTATGTGTTCTATTACCTACTTATATCTTATATGTCATTGCTCTGCCTGGAATGTTCCACAGTATGACATTAAACACGTCTACTTTACATTTATTCAGGTGGTTTTATAGCTCAAAAATACTAAAAACTGACCTGTAACTTGGTGTGGTTTGGTCTCCGTGAGGATAGAAAGGTTTAATGCCATACTTTGAAACATTTCAGATGAAGCAATAACATCTCCATGGAGAAAAGCATTTGCCAGACCTTCCACCAGAAAAGTTCCTAAAAGCACCTCCAATTCATTCTCTTTTTGTGTGTTCCAGGGTACATAGAGGAGGCGTGCATCATCCCGTGCCCATCGGACTGTAAGCTGAGCGAGTGGTCAAACTGGTCTCGGTGCAGTAAGTCCTGTGGCAGCGGGGTCAAAGTTCGCTCCAAGTGGCTCCGAGAAAAACCCTACAACGGCGGAAGACCCTGCCCCAAACTGGACCACATCAACCAGGTACGGGACCACTCATATGCTTCTCTCCGTGGAGATATTACCTGGAACATTCCTCAGTATGTCGTTACACTTATTTATCTCTACGGCGACAGCGGGTAACGTCATAGGGCCATGTTACATGTCAGATCTGTGGAGAGGCGAGCCCACTCACAGTAAGAATGCAAGTTTTTAAGTCAATAAAAACCCATGTTATTGACTGAATACAAGATGGATATTTATTTAATGCAATACTGGGACATTCCAGACAAAGCAACGACATCTCCATGGAGACAAGCAACTAGCGGACCCCCCACCAGAAAAGTTGCACAGTGCACCTTTAAAAGTCCTATATTACATTATTTTTTAATCAGTGTTATGATGTTGTTTCCTCATCACAAACATTCCTGGTGTTGTGTTTTGTTTTGTTCGTATATTTAACACACAAAATATTTAGAGTGAGTTCTTCTCTCAAACTAAAAACACTCTGTTCCACCTTGTGCTCCACTGTGTTTTTAAACTCCATATATAAAGGCTATATAAAGAAGTTGATAAAGGGAGTGTGATGTCACCCATAGCTTTTGACTCCAGCCAAATGAAGCTCACAGAGGCTAGCCTTTATAGGGGCTAATTTGGAGCTGTGTTCCATAATAAGAATAGGCAAAATAGTGAAATAAAAATACCAGGATCATGTAGATCGGGTTAATACGAATATTTTAACACCAAAATGTTGAGGGAGGGGTAACATTTTTTTCAATACAAAGTGAATTGGTACCCAGAGTCCATGGATATATACAGTCTATGGTGTATGGTGGTCTATGGTCTCTACCGAACTAAAGGTAGGTCTTAACTTGAAAACTGACACTTCATGACATCACAAGGTGGAACAGAGCATTTGGAGCTGTGTAGATATAGACAGACTAATAATAAAGAATTACGCAAACATGTGTGAATGAAACAAAACACAACTGCAGGTCTGTTTTTGAGGATGTAACAACATTCTAACATGGTTTAAAGCTCATAAGAGTTAATTTTGCGTAATATTAGACCTTTAAATGCAGAAAAAAAAAAAAAAAATGGTATAATCATTTGCCCACCAGTTGAATTCCTCATCATAAAGCATCTAAAATCAAGATGAATGTTCAGATTCGAATACATTTTTCTAACTTGCAAGAAATATTTTTTTGTGTGAAAGTAACAGTCTAATTTTAGTCTGTGGCATTTTAGCAGCTGGGTTTTATACTGAGTACCTTTTGAACTAAAGTAGTCTTTAAAGGCCAAGCACCTAAATCACTATAAGAAATAGCAGCTTGGTTCACAAAGTTTATGCAGCTTTTCCATGTACTTTTTTTTACAAGGGACATGGAAATATTGTAACATTTAAAGGGCCCATATTACACTGTTTTCTGATCCATGTTCTAATGTTGTTTCCTCATCACAAACAGACCTGGAGTTGTGTTTTGTTTCATTGACACGTTTAAAACACAAACCCTGCAGATTTAGGTTCTTTGAGTTCTTCTCTCAAATGGAAAACACTCTGTTCCGCCTTGTGATGTCATGTCGTAATACAGGAAGTGCTCCACTGTGTTTGTAAACTGCACTTGGTTATTTTCAGCCCTGCCAATCGCACTAAACAAAAGGTAAAAGGTAGCTGTTTTAACTTGAAAAGTACACTTCCTGTGTTACAAGTGTGTATTTAACTTCTATTAAAGGTCCTATATTACACAAAATTGACTCTTGTAACCTTTTAAGCAAGTTAGAATGTTGTTATATAGCTCAAAATGTTCCACCTTGTGACGTCATCTAGTGGTTTTCAAGTTAACAGCTTCTCTCTATATTTAATTCAGTAGAGATTGGCAGTTCCAGGTCTGAAATGATCCAAGTGATTCTAGTGAAGGTGTATGGAGTTTAAAAACACAGTGGAGCACTTCCTGTATCACCACATGACATCACAAGGTGTAACAGAGTGTTTTCTGTTTTAGAGAAGAAATCAGCCTAAATATGCAGGTGTTGTATCTGAATGAAACAAAACAAAACGACATTATAACATAGATCAGAAAATAGCATAACATGTGCCCTTTAATATCCCCATCTTATTATAAAAACATATCTTGATTTGTAAAAAAAAAAAAAAAAAGGTTAATGTAATGGAAAATCATAAGGACTCGTTCAGTATCCATGACAACTGCACTTGTTTCTTTCTTTAATGTCTTTTAATTATCTCCATTTTTCTGTTTTCACTGATGTTAAGTGGTTTCGGTGCCCTTTCTCATGTAACTGTAGACAGCTCTATATTAAAACCAGTCAAATCTGTATTATAATAAAACTTATACACATAATTAAACTATAGTGTGGGAATTTAAAGGTTAAAATGGTGTTACCTCCTCAAAAACATACCTGGAGCTGTGTTTTGTTTCGTAGTAGTAGTTTTTAAGTGAACAGCTACCTTTTACCTTGTGTTTAGTAGAGTTTGGAAATTCCAGGGCTGAAATTATCCAAATGAGTGGAGCAGTGTAGCACTTCCTGTGTTACCACATGACATCACAAGGTGGAAGGAGTGTTTTCTGTTTGAGAGAAGAACTCAGCTTAAATATGCAGGGTTTGTGTCTGAATGAAACAAAACACAACTCCTGTTATGTTTTTGATGAAGAAACAATATGGCCCCTTTAATTCAGGGTGCTTAAAATACTCAAAAATAACTACATTCTTACTGTGAGCGGGCTCGCCTCTCCGCAAACATGACATAAAGCATTAAAGTCTCCACCAGAAAGTTACATAGTGAGTCTTTAATCATGTCACTTCTAAAGATTTGGTTTTGCACAAAGATTTGTCCATCTTTTATTTCTGGCTTGATTTTTAACCGTAGACCGAGGTGGATGGAGTAGCCAAAAA
Organism: Taenioides sp. WSHXM2023; assembly: GCA_029959045.1. Lineage (NCBI taxonomy): Eukaryota > Metazoa > Chordata > Actinopteri > Gobiiformes > Gobiidae > Taenioides > Taenioides sp. WSHXM2023. The sequence continues at coordinate 5,083,068 of CM057088.1, forward strand.
TTGTACTCAAGTAAGAGTAACCTTACTTCAAAATAATGAATCAAGTAGAAAAAACAAAAAACAAAAACAAAAAACGCAAAAGTATGCAGCTAGAAAAATACTCTAAAAATAAGACTGTATAGAAAAGTGGACTAAGACTGTATATAAAAGTAGACTAAGACTGTGAGTGCGCGTCATGGCAACCAAAGAACAGTTAGATGAGAATAGGAATAGAAATAGAATAGAAATAGAATAGAATAGAAAGCCTTTATTGTCATTATACAAGTACAATGAGATTTCAAGCTTCACCATGATGTGCACACATAAATACAATAAAAACTAATATAAAACTACTAATATAAAACTACTGTCCACAGTATTTACATTCACTGTACAATAAAGCTAAAATAAGGCTAATGACAAGAATTTGCAGAACTGTACATAAGGTTGTGCAAGCCTGGAGGTACACAGGCACATATTAGCAGCAGGCATTGGAATAAAGTGCAATGATAATTTACAGTTAACAAAAATAGTTAAATACAGATACTGTGCAGATAACAGAGGCATAAGGTGCAAATATGTTTGTAGTAATAAATATAAATATGAAATAAATATGCTAAATTGCAGTAATGTAAATTACAGATAATGTGCAGTAACAGTGACATAAGGTGCAATATGTTTGCAGTGATAATACAGAATAAATTTGCTAAGTTATAGTACTCAGAACAGTCCAGTAAAGAAATGTCTGAACAGGTTAGCTGTCCTAAGAGGTAGTGCAGTATGACATTATTGTAACATTATAGGTTTGAGTTCAGTATGGTGACAGCTCTTGGGAAGAAACTGTCTCTGAGTCTGTTTGTCTTGGTTGGGATGGTCCTGTAGCGCCTGCCAGAGGGCAGCAGGTTGAAGAGGTGGTAGCCGGGGTGCGTATAGTCCTTGATGATGCTTCTGGCCCTGCCAAGGCATCGGGAGTCGTAAATGGTGGTCAGAGGAGGTAGAGGGCAGCCAATGATCTTTTGTGCAGTGTTGGTTACCCTCTGCAGTCTTTTCCTGTTAGCTTCTGTGCAGTTTGAGTGCCACACTGACACAGCGTAGGTCAGCAGGCTCTTGATCGCCGATCGATAAAAGGTCATCTGCAGGTTCGTGTCCAGTTGCTCCTTCCTGAGCACTCTCAGGAAGTGAAGTCGCTGCTGTGTCTTTTTGACCAGTGCAGTGGTGTTAGCTGTCCAGGAGAGGTCGGCAGAGATATGGACTCCAAGGAATTTGAAGGTCTCCACTCTGGCCGTTGATGTACAGGGGGGGCAGGGGCGGCCTTGTTCCGTCGAAAGTCCAGGATGAGTTCCTTAGTCTTGGTGATGTTCAGCGCCAGGTTGTTGAAGGCACAACACTCGCTGAGTCTAAGGACCTCATCTCTGTAGGCCGCCTCATTCCCGTCTGTGATCATCCCCACCACCGTTGTGTCATCTGCGAATTTCACAATGATGTTCTCTGGGTGGGTGGGTCTGCAGTCATGTGTGTAGAGTGAGTAGAGAAGAGGGCTCAGCACACAACCTTGGGGCGAGCCGGTGCTGAGCGTGCGGGCGGATGAAAGGTAAGGTCCCAACTTCACGTGCTGGGGACGGTTGATCAGAAAGTCTCTTATCCAGGAGCAGGTGGAGAGTGGGATCCCCAGGTTGGCCAACTTGGGGATAAGAATGTCCGGTATTATTGTGTTAAAGGCTGAGCTATAGTCAATAAAGAGCATCCTGACATAGCTCCCCTTTTTCTCCAGGTGGTTCAGTGCAGAGTGGAGGGCAATGGATATTGCATCCTCTGTGGATCTGTTTGGTATGCAAACTGATGTGGGTCAAGGGTGGGGGGTAGACAGGCTTTGATGTGTCTCAGCACCAGTTTTTCAAAGCACTTTGTGATGACTGGGGTGAGTGCTACCGGGCGGAAGTCATTCAGGTTGGCTGTGGGTGACTTTTTGGGAACTGGGATGATGGTGGCCGATTTTAGGCAGGCTGGGATGTTGGCTTGTTCCAGTGACAGGTTGAAAATGTCAGTGAAAACTGGTGCTAGTTGGTCAGCACATGCCTTGAGTACTTTTCCTGGTACTCCATCCGGTCCTGTGGCCTTCCTGGGGTCGACAGCGCGGAGCACCCGTCTCACGTCCTCCACCTCCACGGTGAGTGAGGGCGTGTCTTGGGTTGGTGTGGGTTGTAGGGGGGGTTGGGGTGGTGTGGCTGCCTTCTGAGCTTGGGACTCAAAGCGGGCAAAGAAGCTGTTGAGCTCCTCTGCCAGCGCCGCGTCTGGGTCCCCAGATGTCACAGCACAGCCCTTGTAGTTAGTCAGGGACTGTATGCTCTGCCACACCTGCCGGGGATTGTTGAGTTGCCCTTCGATCTTCCTCTTGTAGTCTGCTTTGGCTGCCTTGATGCCTCTCCTCAGGTTGGCCGAGCTGTGCTGTAGAGCGCTCGGTCGCCAGATCTGAAGGCTGCATCGCGGGCCTGGAGGAGAGAGCGGACCTGTCTGGTCATCCATGGTTTCTGGTTAGGGTACACTCGGATGGTCTACTTAATGTAGGATAGTACTGTATCTGTGAATGTAGCCAGGTCCTCATGATGGAAAATCTTCCATTGTGTCTGTTCAAAGCAGTCTTGGAGTCGGGGGAGGGCATCATCAGGCCAGGTGATAATGGTCTGTCGTTGGGGCTTTGTTTGTCGGCTGAGGGGGGTGTATGCTGGAGCCAGGAAGAGTGAGAGGTGGTCTGACTGGCCCAGGTGGGGGAGGGGTATGGCTTTGTATGCACTCTTGAGATTAGAGTAAACATGGTCCAAAGTTTTATCCTCCCTTGTTGAGCATTTCACATGCTGATGAAATTTTGGTAAAACAGTTTTGAGATTTGCCTGATTAAAATCTCCTGCAATAATGTGTGCTCCGTTTGGGTAGGCACGCTGGTGATTGTTTATGGCGTCAAGCAGTAGGGAGAGAGCAGTTCTTACATTAGCGTCCGGTGGTATGTAAATGGCAGTGATGACAATGGCAGTTAGCTCTCTGGGTAAAAAGAAGGGTCTGCATCTCACCGACAAGAATTCTAAGTCCGAAGAACAATGTCTGTCCAGTACAGTACTGTTGTTACACCAACCTTCATTCACGTAGATGCAAAGCCCACCTCCTCTTTTTTTCCCTGAGTCGTTGGTCCTGTCTGATCTGTGTAACGTGCGGCCTGCTTGCTGCACCGTGGCATCGGGTATTTGTGGATGTAGCCAAGTCTCTGTGATTATTAAAGTGCAGGATTCCCAAACGTAGCGGTTCCCAGCCAGCAGTAAATCTAAATCGTCCGTCTTGTTTACCATGGATCTGGCGTTGGAGAGGTAGAGACTTGGCAGCGGGGGTTTCAGTGGCTGTTTCTTGAGCTTGGTCAGCAACCCAGCTCTGCAGCCACGTTTTTGCTTCCTCTCGCGACGCCGCCTCCTTCGCCTTCCAGACCCATTAACAATCCACAGAGACCCCGCTGGTCTCGCTATCTCGTCCGGAATGTTGTGAGTGCGATGAAAGTCACTGCAAACAACAGAGGAGCTTTGCAATGAGGCATGAGAGCTGTCAATCAAATCCACTGTTGCTAACGCTAGCCGGAGCCGACCACTGGGAAAGAAGGGCCCTGATTGGTCTGTTATTATGGTTCATATCTCGATTTAGGAACAAAATTGCAAAATAAAAACACCAGGATCATGTAGAGCGGGTTAAAGGCTCACAGCAGTCCATGGAGCCGACTTACGCCCATGCTCACTTACTGTTTGGAAAGGACAACCTGGCAGGTTAGCAATGTGCCGCTATGGTTTTATTTCCCCACAAATAAGGTGAAAAAAGAGCTCCATATTGGATCTTATTCCACACTTTGCTCTATCTGCTATTCAAATTAATATTCTGCAAATGGTCTTGACTTTTTAATTTTATTTTATTTTCAAATGCTTTATATCTATAAATATCTACAAATAAAATTTAAAATAGATCAATCTCACCTGCATTGTCTCACCTTTTTATATCTTTTTCTTTCCTTCTTACCTTACTGCTTCCTGGATACACCACGTGACCCAGGCTCAGGTAAGAATGGCACAGATGATGAAATCCTGATAGTTTAGGGTTACAGGTTCTGTTCTGACCTTGGTCCCTGGTGGTCTCTTCCTCAGGTGTACGAGATGGTGCCGTGCCAGAGCGACTGTGGGCAGTACGTGTGGGTGGCTGAGCCCTGGAGTGTGTGGAAGGTCAGCAATGTGGACCTGAAGGAGAACTGTGGAGAGGGGGTCCAGACCAGGAAGGTCCGGTAAGTCCACCAGAGTTCTTAAGATCAGATGATCTGATGTGGGTTTTATAGACAGGCCTTTTAGTCCTCCAGACCTTTCTCACGCTCCTCTTTGCTCCTGCAGACCCTCCTAACTCTCCCCTTTGGTCCTCCAGACCCTTCTCACTCTCCCTTTAGTCCTCCATACTTTCTTCACTCTCCCTTTTAATCCACTAGACCCCACCCTTTCACTCTCGTCTTTAGTCCTCCACACCCTGCCCCTCCTCTCTCCTCACTCTTCCTTTTAGTCTTACAAGCTCGCACCCTAACCCTCCCTTTTAGTCCTCTAAGCCCCACCCCTCACTCTCCCCTTTAGTCCTTTAGACCCCGCCTCCTTAAGGATTTGAGCTGTTGGATATGATTAGATTTGCATTATGATTATTTCTTAACATTCACATTTGGGAGTATATATCTTACAGTCTATTTTTTATTTGATTTGATTTGTTTTTACCATTTCTGACCATTTCTGACCTTCTCGTCCAGGTGCATGCTGAACACCATTGACGGCCCCTCGGAGGCAGTGGACGACTACCTGTGTGACCCAGAGGAGATGCCGCTGGGGGCCAGAGAGAGCCGGCTGCCCTGCCCTGAAGACTGTGTGCTCAATGACTGGGGCCCCTGGAGCCAGTGCAGTCTGGTGAGGGACCACTGACATTGCACACACCTACAGATATTTTTTGCAGCTGATTCATCAACATTCACCATTCCCTCGGGTGTGATGCTAACTGTACGCTCTGCTCTGTCTGGAGCTTTGTTATTCCAGTTATGCTTCACTCTGAGTTTTGTTTTAACACAATCTGACCAGAAAGAGCTGATTTAGTTGGAACTACAACAGACGGGCTGATTTGTGCGTTTAAACAAGTCTTTTACACACAACCGATTGTATTGCGACAGCACTCTGGTGCATGGAGTGACAGGAGGGGGGACTCTAACAGGTGACATGGCGATCTAAATGTGTTTTGTGTTAGCAATTAATACCCTACTGATATTTTGCAGCTGATGTCATCAATATTTCTTTGGGGGGGGGGGGGGGTGATGCTAACTGTAAGCTCTGCTCTGTCTGAGGCTTTGTTAGACTTTAATCTGAGCTTTATTGTAATGTAATCTGACCAGAAAGAACTGGCTTAGTTGGAACTACATCAGGTGAGACGACATTACAAGATAGCTAGCATTAGCCAACAGTTTTTCAGTTAGTCACTCTCACCTTTTTGTTGAAAACACCTAACACCAGGACCATGAATGCTCGCATCGATCACAGACTCCTGAAAAAGTGCAGTTTAAATCCAATTTGTATTTCTTTTAATATATGTGTGAATGTAGCCCCCAGACAGATGATGCTGCATTGGGCCCTCTTTTGGCTGTTACCAGCCCTGTGTTTTGACCGCAGACTCCCCTCTCCCCTCTGTCTCTCGGCGAGCCTTCTGAGATGTTCCTCAACTCTTTCTCCTGTCATTCGTGCTCTGCTCAGAAGTGAATGCTGTGGAGATGGAGTGGAGATATTAAATGTACCATGAGGAAACGGATGGGCCGAAATACACTCCATTACATGTGAATCACAGTCTCGATGGAGCAGAAGAGAAGACAAAATCCAACTTTATCCTCTGTTTATGCTCTGTTTTAGTAGACAACACAATACAAAAATGGTAATATAAGGTGTACTGCGTAACTTTTCTGGTTGCAGGTACAATACCCACTTGTCTCCATAGAGATGCAAGAATGTCCCAGAATGGCATAAAAGATATATGTAATGTAATGATTAAATTACAACTGTTTCTATTGTTCATGAATACTTCGAGAAACATGCATTCTTCAGTGGGGTCGCCTCTCCACAGATCTGACGTGTAACCTGGTGCCGTCAACATCTCCACAGAGACAAGCAGATGGCTGACCATGCACCAGAAAAGTTACAGAGTACACCTTTAAATGCAAATCGAGATAAAACTGTAGTAGAATTTGTAGTATAAAAAATTTGTAAAAAGGAAAGAAAACAAAAGTGGGTGATGTGTCTTGCCCATAGACACATCAGCATTTTCCTCATACCTCGGTGAGTTTTGGGTAAAAAAAAAAAATCTACCACTGAGCCACTGCTACTACAGTTCAGTAATTACGAATAATTTTGTAATGATAAACCACAATACAGTTATGAAAATGTTAAATCCAATGCAGAATATGCGATGAGTTGCAATGGGTAAGAAAACTTAAAGAGCGGGTATTTTGGGGCTACCATATGTCATCCATGCAAGTTTGAGTAATCAAGAGATCTCCTCCGGGCTCTATTCCCATCCTTACAGTTAGCAATAGGATCCCGTCCAAGACTCCGCCCATATGCTTAAGTCACCCATGGTCCAACACTGCAATTTTCCATAAACATGCAAAAGCACAAAACAATAACACTACAACTTCACAAACCTGATGTGTTGTGCAGTAGTTTCATTAGTGGGATGCGCGCTGATTGTGTTGTGATGGCGCTCTGTAGGGGGAGTGACTTAGCGCCGGAAGCAAAGGGACTTGGACTGTAAAAGGTAACATAGTGATCTAAATGTGTTTTGTGTTAGTGATTAATACTCCAATGATACTCTGCAGCTGATGTCATCAACTTTCCCTGTGTGATGCTAACTGTAGGCATGCTCTGTCTGAGGCTTTGTTAGACTTGAATCTGAGCTTTATTTGAATTTAATCTGACCAGAAAGAGCTGATTGCAACAGGTGATCTGATTTGTGCTCTTGAACATGCATCCAGCCTCTCCAGAGAAACTAATATGTCTTTGTAATAATACGCTTAATAAATGTTGGTTCATTTTCTGATGAAAGGAGCGCTCTGTGCCCTCGCTGTGAGAGCACAGGACCGAGGAGAGGTGAAGTTTAGACACACAATGTTGGAGAAGCACCGGTGACTGTATCCATGGAATTATAATAAGATCTTAATAAGATCCATGATTGTATCTGATCAGATGAGCCAAGACTGGCACCAACACTAAGAACAGTGTCCCACTCAAAGGGGTCAATTGATAGAGTCAAAATCCCGGACATTTTGGGCTCATTTAGAAATTCCTCCAGAATGTTTTTTTTTTTTTGGGTCCCAAAAGGAGGACATGTCCGGGAAAAAGAGGACAGCTGGTCACCCTATTAATACTTATTTGTCTGTGTTGGCTAATATATGCATTGTGTCTCCATGGTAACTGGTGAACATTCCGCCAGTACACATACATGTAAAACACCCCCAGCGTGATGCCACTGCAAATTATCAATCGAAGTGTAATACCCCCTTTTTTAAACAACATAACTCAAGTAGAAGTAAAAGGAATGATTACAGTTTAGTTCAGATCGAGCCTTTTAGCTTATAGCTCCCAGCTCCCATTCAGAACATCCAAGTGCTGTGTGAGCATTTCAGGGGCTCATAAAGCCACTGGAAATATGGAGTTATCATAATGTGACAGAAATATGGCCAGAGGAGGAGTGTGTGGTGATGTGGTGAGAAGCTGCAGACAAGGTCACAGTGTTCTCTGTTATTTAACGCACTGTACGGATAATGATTCTACAGCAGCTCCAGCTCTGAAGGCTTTAGAGGAGGAGGTATAAACTGTGTCCCATTCATTTAACAAGGCAGCAGAATAACAACGTGGATTTAGAGGCTGACAAAATAAACGGCTGCTGTTTGTTACGCGAAATTGACTCTTGTGAGCTATAAAGGTGCGTTGTGTAACTTTTCTGGTGGAGGGTCCGTCACCTGCTTGTTATTGCTTTGTCTGGAATGTTCCATGGTAGAGATTAATCTATCTCATGGGAGACAACTACATTACAGGTCACATCTGTGGAGAGACAACCCTGTTCACAGAGAGAAAGATTGTATTTTTGAGCAATAGAAACAGCCGTAATGATAAATAGATGTGTTTAACGTCATACCATGGAACATTCTAGACAAAGCAATAACATATCCATGGAGACAAGCAGGTGACGGACCCTCCACCTGAAAAGTTGCACAATGCACCTTTAAGTGATGTTATTATATTGTTACTTCATCAAAAACATACCTGGAGTTACTGTATATTTTGTTTCATTCACATGTTTGAGTAATCCTGGTTTATTAGTCTGTCTACATCTTCAAATCTCAAAATGCTCCGTTCCACCTTGTGATGTCATGAATCTGTAGTTTTCAAGTTGGATAGTGGAGCACTTCCTGTATTACCACATGACATCACAAGGTGGATCATAATGTTTTCTGTTTGAGAGAAGAACTCTAAATCTGCAGGTTTGTATGTTAAACATGTGTGAATGAAACAAAACACAACTCCAGGTCTGTTTGTGATGAAACATTATAACATGTTCAGAAAATAGTGTAATATGGGCCCTTTAAAAATCTAAATATACCGCTCTCTTTTCAACTAATAAATAATTAGAAAATTAAATGTCAAGTGGCCTGTTATCCATGGGTTTCAGTATCATGAAAAATTAGGTCCATAGCAATTAATAATTTAAAACAAAAGTTATCCATTTGAATGTGAAAAGGTCCTCAAAATGTTGCATATAACAGGAAACTGAAACCCATTAATATTTTAGCGTTCCCAGCATAATATTAAACTCCAAAATGTAAATGATGCAGCAATTAGCTTTTATGCTAATCCATGGGGCTAATTTATGCATTAAATACAGCAGCTAATTCCAAAGATATCCTTAAGATCTTACCTGTGTTCTCCTCATAATGAGACATGAAGACCTCTTAGAGAAGGTCCAGAGGCCACATGAGTTGACTCTTCCCCATGTGGAGGAGCAGCGGCTCTACTCCGAGCACTGGGAAGTGGTTACTTCTCCATATTAAGAGATTAATGTATGTTTAACATTGCTACAGCACAATTTGAAAAAAAAAAAAAAAATACGAGTTGCATGCCTAAAGACTGATTTTTGACCCATGAGTGAAGAGCCTTTCTGAACTGTTAGCCCCATCCACTTAGTCCCTCCGCTCACAGATCGATTTAACTTCCGTTGCATCTCCCAAACTTAAAGGGAAACCGTCATACCAAGAAGTTTATGTGGGATTCATTCCAGTGAACAGAGAAGTCATTTAAAGTTTTTACTGAAGTAGACAAAAACCTGCAAATGCATCAAAGCAAAAGCAATACATTTTAAATGATTTTTAAAACCAGTATTTTATTTGTAGTTTTTCAGACTTTTAAATAGCCAATTTATTTTAGTCAAATCAAAATCCTAGAATATTATTGAAAGATGAAATATGACCGATAATAAGACTGAAACAATTGCGTTACCTGCTTTAATGCACTGGCACACAGTCTAGAAGACCACAACACACAGCAGTGTGGTGTTACGCAGAATTAGAATTTTCACAGACTCTAGCAGTTTTAATCATATTTTTTCTTGATCAAACTTGCGCTGTTGCCTTGAAAATGTTCCCAATAAGTTTCGTAATAAGTTGCATTGAATTTCCTTTACTATGAAGAATCTTTACTCAAACCCAGTTTAAACTTGTTATAAAGCACGGATGTTGGACGAGATGAACAGGGGAGCCGAGAGGGGAGATCCAGGGAGCACTGGGAGCAGGAAAAACAAAAATTACACAAGGTCCGGGAACAAACACAAAGCAGTTTCAAAAAACAAGATCTTGAGAAGCGTGAGCCACAAGCTAGTTACCGATGTGGTAAAACGGACAAACTGGCAGGGAGTGGCGGAAGAACTGGGCTGATATAGGTAGGAGTAGACTGGGCATGGATCTTCAGTGTGTGATGACAAGGAGCTGGTGTAAGGCGACTCCTCCCAGGGCAGGTGAGACAAACACAGAAGAGAGGGGGAAAGGGAGAGACTGGAAGATCATGACAAAACTGATCTGAAATGTATATACATGTGCAGATAAACTATAATCAATGTATTTCAGAAGTTGACAAAGTTTTTATGCCTCAAAAATATAGTAAATGATATTTTTTGCTTCAGAATTAATACTTTTTGATGCTACAGTGAGTATTGATATATCAGTATTTATCTCTACATTGTACAACACACCTCATGATGATACTTGAGTTTACCTGAAGTTCAAATATAAGATGGCTTTTATTAATGTCGTATTTGCTCATATCGCCATAATCTTGTCACATTGTCCATCATCTTTTCCTCTCATTCTCTCTCTCCTCCATCTGTGAAAAACTCTGAATCAGTCTGAGGTCTTTCAGCATCACCACAGCTACAGCCAATCACACCCTATTCACTCCACACTCCGACAATCCTCCTCTCCACCTGGGTCTGCTCCTCCTGTGTACGTGGGAGGGCATCATGTTTAATTGATGAGTGCGCTGATAGACTTATTCATAGGACACCGCGCTCCCCCGGGCCGCTCTCCTTCAGGCGGGGACAGTGTACGCAGATGAGGGGACTCTAGGAGAAAAAAAAATGAAGTTGAGAAATGGCCTGAGAGCAAATGTGTGGAAAAAGTGCTGATGTCTAAACTGTGTCCACTTAGCAAAGCAGCTGGGAAGTTTTACATACTGCATCACAACGCAGGATTGCTCAGGTGGGGGTTCTTAAAGCAGTTTTTAGAGCTTTGAACCAAGTTATAATGATATCACTTCTCATTTACCCTCTCAAGGTTAGATTTAGGGTGATTTATGGATGTTTGAAGGTGCACTGTGTAACTTTTCTGGTAGAGGGTCCATCAAATGTTCTACTCCGAGCTCCTCCCGTGTCACTGAGCTCCTCACCCTATCTCTAAGGGAGCGCCTAGCCACTCTGCAAAGGAAACTCATTTTGGCCGCTTGTATCCGTGATCTTGTCCTTTCGGTCATTACCCAAAGCTCATGACCATAGGTGAGGGCAGGAACGTAGATTGACGGTAAAACAAGAGCTTTGCCTTTCGGCTCAGCTCCCTCTTCACCACAACGGTCCGGTACGGTGACCACATCACTGCCGACGCTGCACCGGTCCAGATCCGCCTGTCAATCTCACGCTCCATCCTCCCCTCACTTGTGAACAAGACCCCGAGATACTTGAACTCCTCCACTTGAGGCAAGGACTCTCCACCCACCCGGAGAGGGCAAGCCACCTTTTTCTGGTCAAGAACCATGGCTTCAGATTTAGATTTGGATAAAAAAGGATATAAAAAACATAAATCAAAAACTAAAAAGGTTTAAGCAACTCAACAAAGGGCTCAAACCATATTAAAATAAAAGAAACAAGAAATAAACAATAACAATAATGATGATGATGATGATTATTATTATATCCCCAATACCAGTGAGCAAATATTCCATTTCCTATTCTGCTCAAATAATTTATTCTCCATGGCAATTATTTTCTCTAGGTTGTACTGATTGTGAATTATGTTTTTAAAGTTTGATGTTGTTGAAGCCTTAAAAATACAAATCTTTACTAACAAATGTTGCTTTGTCTGGAATGTTTCACAGTATGGCATTAAACCTTGTTTTCTCTGTTTGTTTTGATTTAGGTTTGAGGATAGAGTTATAGATGGGAGACAAATGATGTCTGAGACCCCCATTTCTGTTCAAGGAAGGATTCTCTTTCTTGACAAAAATAGCTTCTTTAACTCCCCTCTCAAACCAGTTCTTTTCTCTGGCCAAGATCTGGACCTCACTGTCCTCAAAGGAGTGGCTCTATCCTCAAACCTAAATCAAAACAAACAGAGAAAACAACGGGACTAGCCAGGACATGTCCAGAGGTGTGAAAACACCCATCATGGCCCTGAATGGATATGCTAACTACTCCCCCACTCCCACTCCATATTGAATAGACCCACCGAACTAACAGAAACTGTAAATAAATATGTGTTGTCTCAGAGTAATTTTCATTGTAATTAGCTCCTCCCTTCGGGCAGATATAAGGCAGTGTCCACCAGCATCTGACCAGAACTGAAGAAGCAGCTTGGATGAGCTGCGAAACGTATTCGGCCAAATAAACTCTGTCCAGTTGACAAATTGAATTTCTCCTTTTGCCATCTGTAATTGAATAAATGTAAAGTAGAGCTGTTTAATGTCACACTGCAGAACATTGATGTATCCATAGAAACAGGCAGGTGACAGACCCCAATCCAAAAAGTTGATCAGAAGTTTGGTGGTTCGAATCCTCCTCTCCAGAAACATCATCGGTTGAGCGGTCAGATCCACTGACCCACAGGTTGGCGGTATGATTCCAGCTCCCACAGATGAATGCTCTCATTGTGTTCCTGGGCAAGAAACGTAACCCACCTTGCCCCTAGTGTCTGCGTACACTGGTATAGACTGGTAGAAACCTGTTAAAAAGCCTTAAGTTAGCAAAGTTTATGTTTTGCTCCTTGCCGTATCTGTGCCATAGTTACCATAACAACCAGTCTAAATATACAGGATACTCTGATGGCGCATGCACACAGGGATACGAGTATCCTGGTTTCTCTGAGCGCATGGAAACGCCACATCCGGAACACTGTTAGAACCGGGATAAGGCTCATAACCGAGATACTGATGCGCATGTAAATGCACTCTGTGATGTCACATAGTACTTGAAATTGCAGAGGCCACTGAAGGCAGCAGACACTTGGATTTAGACATTTTTGACCAGAAGGCTGCAAATGTACCTAGTTTACAGTAAAATGTCCAAAAAATGACTAAGAACACAATAATAATAAAGGTTTTATGCCATACTGTGAAACATTCCAGACAAAGCAATAACATCTCTACGGAGAAGAGCATTTGATGGACCCTCCACCAGAAAAGTTACACAATGCAGCTTTAAAACACCATATACACAGTTTAGTTGTGAAAAAGGTAGATTTTGTGTTTATTTCCGCTTTATTCATATTTTTTATAAAGTATTTTGTTGCTCTGATGTTTTGCAGCCATGCACCCGGACGCGGTTCAGAGAAAGGACGGCGTATGTGCTGCGCTCACCCAGCGTGGGGCGCCAGTGTCCCAACACCACAGACAGAGAGCCCTGCAGCCTCAACCTTAACTGCTTCAACTACTTCTACAACATCACAGGTATGTCAGAGTACGAATACTGCATCATAAAGTACTTATACTACATTACAGGTTAGTCAGAGTGCTTCTACTACATCACAGGTATGTCAGAGTACGAATACTGCATCATAAAGTACTTATACTACATTACAGGTTAGTCAGAGTGCTTCTACTACATCACAGGTATGTCAGAGTACGAATACTACATTACAGGTATGTCAGAGCATGAATACTATATCATAAAATACTTCTACTACATTACAGGTTAGTCAGAGTACTACTACAACATAACAGGTATGTCAGACTACAAATACTACATCACAGGTATGTCAGAGTATGAATACTACATCATAAAGTACGTCTACTACATTACAGATTAGTCGGAGTACTACTACAACATAATAGGTATGTCAGAGTACGAATACTACATCACAGGTATGTCAGAGTACGAATACTACATCATAAAGTACTTCTACTACATTACAGGTTAGTCATAGTACTACTACAACATAACAGGTATGTCAGAGTACGAATACTACATCACAAAGTACTTCTACTACATTACAGGTTAGTCAGAGTACTACTACAACATAACAGGTATGCCAGAGTACAAATACTACATCACAGGTATGTCAGAGTACAAATACTACCTCACTAAGTTAACCATGAACTAGAATGTTGCCGAGCATAACACCCATTTGCTTCCACCTGTGCATACTGTTGTTGTGTCCTTTAGCAAAGCACCACAAGACACTTAACCCACCTTCAACTCTTAAACATAAGTAAGGATTAAAACTATGTAAGGCATAAGTTCACTTTTAATTGTGACAACCTTTTAACTCTCTGTGGATGTTCAAAGCATCAGTTATTTCTGTTTTAGCTGAGGCTAGTCCCTCCTAATAATAGTTCATTTGTTGCTACGGTGATGCTCACAGGGTAGTGATATAGAACTACCTGTTCGGTCTTACAATAATAATGCACATCAATTCTCATTATAATTCTCACTGACCTTGGTGTAGTTATACCTTATATTTTCTGCAGTCATGTTCTGGGTTGAGCCTTAGTTTTCATAAGATACAGACTGTACCTACAACGGAGTACAGTTTTGTCTTTATTTCAGTCCCCGGTCTCCAGAGTACCACAACAAGCATGTACTCTTCCCAAAGCCCCCCAAAAGACTACACTCAAAGCCATCAAAAACGCTTTGTTTGCATTTTGCCCAGATTGTTGCGTCACAGGTAAAACCCTAGACTTTCCATGCACAATTTTAAGGCTAGTGGGACGACAGTAATTCTCACTCTGTATTGCTAACTAACTAACTAACTAGAATGTTGTTGGACTTAACCTTAGTTTAACCTGTGCATACTGTTGTGTCCTTTAGCAAGACACCACGACACACTTAACCCACCTCATAAGTGACAGTTAAAACAATGTAACGCACTGCTCAGAGTTCTTTAATCCACAAATACCAAAGTCCCACAAACTGAAAATAGTTCACTTCTGAATATGACAATCTTTAAACTGTCTGCAAATGTTCTAACTAGAATTTTAGTTGAAGCTAGTCCCTCCTAACAGTAGTTCATTTGTTTGTACCCATTGTTATGTTGATGCTCACAGTGTAGTGATATAGAACAGTGATTAACTGTTGCCGGAACTACCTGTGCAGTTATTTTTTTTTAAATGCACGCCACTTAGCATTAGGGATGCAACGATATTTGATATAATATTGAATCGTTCGATACTGTTGTTACAATTCAATGTTCGGTCGATGCACATCCCTCCATGCACTGTGTTGTCATTTATTTTGGTCTGAAAGGGAGACAGTTATGGCGGCTTCCTGCTCAGACGCAGCAAGAAAACAACTCCATAGGTGAAATATTCTAACAGAAGTGGGTTTTATCTTTCAGTCACTTTTTATTTTACGTTGCTAGACTCAGGAATGACAAAGATATTAACTTTTAAATACTTTAGAATCGCCTTTGCCTTTACATTGGCTTTAATCAAATGCACTCATATACGCACCCGCGATATGCGACTCGCAATATATGCGATCTCAGACTCTATCTCATAAGTTTTCCTCAGAATATAACACGGTGTGAGTGTTCAGAAAGATGGTATTGCACAGTGTGTAAAAAGAGCAGGGCCGTGTGGGAGGAGCTGCTGTCTGTCTCTGCTGCTGCTGGAGACGAGGCAGAGCAGCACCGACACCAGAGCCTGAGTGAACGCAACGAGAGGAGAGACTCAGGAGGTAAAGAAAAGAAATCATCAAATCATCATCAAAAAAGGAAAAGTCTGATAGTGTAACTCCCCTAGAGTAGACTAGCTATATTATAAAATATAAAATAGCCTGAGAAAGTTCTATTCTTATTTTCACTGAATAAAAATGTTATAAATCATTGAACCAAATGAACTAAACACTTCACATATAAACTACAGCTGTGCAGTAGTTCTACTGTACTGTATGGTATGTAATGTAATGTATGTATTGTTTCATTAACATCATAGTGTTATTAGCACTCATTAGCAGAAAAAAATACATGAGATTTTTTTAATTTTTTTTCGCATCATAAATCATATTGAAATTGAAAATATCGATATCGTGTCCTCTGTATTGAGATATGTATCAAATCATGGGAAAACTGTGTCATTGCATCCATAATTAGCATTAGAATTCTCGCTGACCATAGTATAATGTGTATCTTATATTTTCTGTGGTCATATTCTGGGTTGAGCCTTAGTTTTCATAAGATACAGACTGTATCTACTACTGAGTGCTTTACAGTTTTGTCTTTATTTCACTGCCCGGTCTCTGCACCACAAGCATGTACTCTTCCCAAAGCCCCCCAAAAGATTATACTCAAAGCCCTCAAAAACGCTTTGTTTGCATTTTGCCCAGATTGTTGCATCACAGGTAAAACTGTGGATCTTTAACGCACAATAACATAGCAACAGGTAATGAGTAGAATGTAGGAACTAGCTCCATTTAAAATGCTGATATAATTAAATATTTGAGGCATTTACAGACAGGGAACAGTCTTTTCAGATTCACAGCTGAGACATTTCAGTTTGTAGCCGTAGTAGAAGCACATTAAACAACTCGGAGTCACACATGCATTTGCAGTTTTAATGCACTTCGCAGAGGAACACTACTCCTCATTGTTTAATACTTACTTAACCCACCTTCAGCTCAAACATAATTTACCTTATATTTTCTGCACTCATATTCTGGGCTGTGTCTTAGTTTTCATAAGATACAGACTGTACCGAGTTCTTTACCGTTTCGTCTTTATTTCCGTCCCCGGTCTCTCGAGCACTACAACACTTTGGATCTCAAGGATGTACTCTCCCAAAGTCCCCAAAAAGAAAAGAAAAAGACATCCCCTCTTTACCTCCGCCGAGGCTCTAAATATGAGTAATATCCTACGTTTCCATTGCAACACTTTTTTCTTTCTTTCTTTCATTTTTTTTTTTTTTTTACACTCCGAATGTTCTTCCTTCAAAGTCCTATTTTTAAAGGTTGCCAGGTTGGTGGAGTGTACGTGTTGGCGGGGTCCTTTGGGGTGACGCACAGTTATTTTTCAGAAACAAAATATCATAGAGGAGCTGTGGGGAGCTAGCTGGGGATTGCGATGACAGGCAGTTTATTGGATTGGACTGAGTGAAGTTTTAAACCTCCCCTGACCCAGAGCTGGCAAAATAATCACGAGCCATCAGCGTCCGTCTCCAAGTGTCAGGGCCCGTTTTGAATGACTTCGACTAAAATTGCGCTAATAAAAACTTTACTTTGGTTTGAGAATGCTACTGGAATAGGTTTATGGTGTGAATATTTAAAGGGCCTATCTTATGCTAAATTGACTCGTGTGAGCGTCAAGCCATGTTATAATGTTGTTATCTCATCAAAAACAGACCTGGACTGTTTTTTTTCATTCACACATGTTTGAATAATCCTTTATTTAGTCTGTCTGCATCTTCAAAGCTCCGTTCTACCTTGTGATGTCATGAATTGGTAGTTTTATAAGTTTTGCGAGCTACATTTCACCTTTTGTTTAGTACAAATCTGCATTTCCAGGGCTGAAATCATCCACATGATTCTGGTGAAGGTGAGTTTAAAAACACAGTGGAGCACTTCCTGTGTTGCCACATGACATCACAAGGTGGAACAGAGTGTTTCTGTTTGAGAGAAGAACTCCTAAATATGCAAAGTTTGTGTGTTAAACATATTGTTTTGAAAATCCTATCCACCGGAATCAAGTTTCCCTTTAGTTTTCCACGCTCAGAGTCTCCCCTCCATTTGCTCTCCACATTTACATAATCTGCGTACATTTCGCTCATGAAAATACTGCAAATCGCATCAGATTCAAGTTGTAGTGCAGTATTTTGTATCATGTTTTTGTATATGTGAGCGCTTAGGGGATATAGGCGACTGAGCCTTGCCCAGCATTACTGCTAACTGTAAGAAGGGTTCAAACAGGGCTCAGGAGAGATTACTCAAATATGCATGAATGATATGTAAAACTTCTACAGGCATGGTTCTGATTAGGAGACAATGGTAAAAAGCTTCAAAAAGTACATTTGTGTAATACCCTTCTTTAAGATTGTAGCAGCCTATAGTTTAATTTACACACAGAGGGCAAGACTGGGAAAATAATCGTGAGCCAACAACAGCCGTCTGCAAGTCACAGCCTGTTTCAGTTTGATTAAAACTGTGCTAATAAAAAGTGCCTTCAAAACAAAAGGATTGGAG
This sequence comes from Taenioides sp. WSHXM2023, assembly GCA_029959045.1. Taxonomy (NCBI): domain Eukaryota; kingdom Metazoa; phylum Chordata; class Actinopteri; order Gobiiformes; family Gobiidae; genus Taenioides; species Taenioides sp. WSHXM2023. The sequence continues at coordinate 5,101,062 of CM057088.1, forward strand.
AGGATGTCAGATGGAACATGTTTTTTCTCCAACAGAGGCATTAACTTTAGCCGTCATGCATTTAGCCGTCAATCACTGTGACTTTTCATGATCGTTTTAGCAGCTCACCATCAAGTACTCAGCCACATGTCACATGCCAGTCACATCAGAGTTAATTCACTAATTATTTTATTGAGCAAAACAACTGCTTTCTAAAGTTAGCATGTACATGTCAAAGAAGACTGGCTGCTTTACATTTTTAAGATATTATATTTTTATATTTTTGAGTTACTGCAGGTGAACAGGAAAAACTTCTGTAGTTTACTCACATAATTAAAACGTATTAACTTTTTCATCATGTCATGTAAAGAGTCAGATTTAAATGTCTTCACTTTGTTGACATATTGATTTTAAAATGAAACAGAGGGGAGTTTGGAGATCTTATTTAGTATTTGAGTGTACTACTCACTGAAAAATTACCTAAAAAATCAAATCTCGCCAATTTTTTAAACTAAATATTCTAGACTTGTATTTAGATATTGAGAAAACAGCCTTTGAAGTTACATTGTTCCATATGGACACAGGTGGATTAAATATTAAAACATCTTTCAGTGCAGAGACAGTGTTGCTTGCTCATGAATGCTTGTGTGAGACCAAACTGACCAAAAAACTAAAAAAGTAAATTTAAAAAAATTGAAGAAATTAGTTTTGTCTGTAGTGTCTTCCCTTGAAAGCAGTGGACTAGAAGAAAGCACAGATACCTGCTCTCAGATGTAGTGAAGTAAAAGTACCCACTGTAAAACTGACTCAAAATAAAGTACAGATACCTAAAAGAAATGTACTGTAGCCTACTTTTACTTGTGTACTTTGTTACCTTCCACCATTGGACCATTGCCACTGAAATTCACTCAAAACAACATCCTAATGTGTCGTCTGAACACTAAGAAGTCCTCAAAATGGCGTCCATAAGAGAAAAAAGTGACTGAAATCCGGGAATATAACACACGGAGAAGACATTTTGTTGATGCCACAGACCTGCAGAGCCTCAGCGTTCACACATTTTGCCTGGTGCTTAGAACAGCTTGGTTTGGCTATTTCAGTCTGAATCGAGAGAGTATTTTTGTCTCCTTCTGCTGCTGGCATCACCTCTCAGCTATTGTCTGCATCTGCCACACTCACAGCACAAGTATCAGAATGTTACAGTTTAAACAGTTACCACGGTGATGTGAGTGGAGAATATATGGCTTATATTCAAAGGTCTTATATTACCCCAAAATGCCTCTTGTGAGCTTTAAGTCAGGTTAGAATGTTGTTTCCTCATTAAAAACATACCTGGAGTTGTGTTTTGTGTGTCTCTGTGTTGTGTTTTTACATCTCCAAACCTCAAAATGCTCTGTTCCACCTTGTGATGTCATGAAATGGTAGTTTTCAAGTTAACAGCTACCTTTTTATCTTTTACGTTTTTACCGTTCAGTAGATTGGCAATTCCAGAGCTGAAACTATCCAAATGATTCTAGTGAAGGTGTACGGAGTTTAAAAACATGGTTACATCACTTCCTGTATTACCACATGACATCACAAGGTGGAATGGAGTATTTTTGAGAGTTTGAGAGAAGAACTCAGCCTAAATCTGCAGGGTTTGTGTGTTTGTGTGAATGAAACAAAACACAACTCCAGGTCTGTTTGTGATGAGGAACATTCTAACATGGCTTAAAGCTCACAGGAGTCCATTTTGCATAATATAAGACCTTACCCCTAAAATATTTGCAGATGTATTTATTAATATTCTTATTTCGCTGCCTTAATTGTTTTTCATTATTTGACTGTTTTTTTCAGGTGAACCTTGTCAGTCTCGCCCACACACTTCAGATTCCACCGTAAATACAAATTGGCAAAACACCCCCTTGCTGTTGTAGTGTTTGCCTTAGTATAAAAACAGATTAAAAATGAAAAACAAGTGCATCCCACAAGAGGGGTTTATAATGTTATCGCTGTATAAACACGCTGAGTTTTTATTAACGGGGAGTGGAGTCAGGGGCCATTTTACGGTTTCTCTCTACTACCTGGCAACGTAACTCTGACGGTGATATATGTTTGGCATTTTGTTCATTTTGTCCCGATCGATCTGGTCCTAGTAGAGGCTGTAGTCTTGCGTGGGCTCCTTTACTTTTTCTTAACTAATTTCAGTTATATGCTTTCATTTTAAGGTCAGATCTGTGGAGAGGCGACCCCGCTCACAGTCAGAATGCCTGTTTTTCAAGTTATTTCTGAGCTATAAAACCACCTGTAATTGAATAAATGTAAAGTAGACCTGTTTAATGTCACGCTGTGGAACATTCCAGGCAGAGCGATGGTATATTCATAGAAACAAGCAACCAGAAAAGTTACGCAGTGCATCTTTAAACTTCTTTCTTGCTCTTTCAATCTCGTGGACATGTAAAATATGAATGGAAATCTGTAACTCTGTAACTTATTTTCAGTCGAATCAAGCATTTTGAGAAGAATCTGGACAAGTTTGTACTTCAAAGCCACAAATAAAAAAATAACCATAAAAATCACCCAAATTTGATAAGACTTTTATATTAATTCCCCTCGAAATCTCATTTTTGGTGAGAAATGCTTCAGCTTTGACTCTCAAAAGGCATATTTGAGCCTTGTCTAGTACAGATAAATTGTATCAGCAGCTCTTGAGGTCAAAATATGTCACTGCGTACTTTCTGCATTTAAGCGTTTTGTTTTGTTTTGTTTGCCGATAATCAGGAACGGCGGACGTAACATGCTAGTTGTTGTAAGCTCTGGTCTCTGAGAGTTGTGAAAAGTGTTTATAAACCAGTGGTGGAAGGTAATGAAGTACAAAAGTAAAAGTTATATACTTAAGTACAATTTTTGGGTATCTGTACATTACTTAAGTACATTTTACAGCTGATACTTTTTACTTTTACTTTACAACATTTAGGAGCAGGTATCTGTGTGCTTTCTACTCCACTATAATTTAGATCTGGACAGAAAAGTAAAAAGTACTTCATTTTTTGCCGAAATGTCTGAGACTTATTTTTAGCACATTTAACTTGAGCAAACCAAATACACAAAAACATACAAAAACAGCTCGAAAATGTTTGAATAGGGTTTGAATAGAGCCCGGGAGAGATCTCTAAATGACTCAAACATGCATGGATGGCATCTGAAACCTCTTCAGGCATGTTTTTGATGAAAGAATAACATTATAACATGGCGAAAAGCTTTAAGGATCTGCACCTACGTCGACAAAATCTGATAAATACCCGCCCACACACAGGAGGGAGTGTGTAGGCTTGACCCCTCGCTGGCCTCTCCCTCCCTCACTCCCTCCCTCTCTCCCTCTCTCCGTCCCACCCTGACCTTCCATCTCTCTCTGTCCATCAGCAAACAGCAAAACAAATGCATCACAATAATGTTGGTGTTATGTTTTATGAATTACCCAGGTGTCAGTGTCAGTGTTTAGCTCTCACACACTGCGCTGATACTCGAGATGGAGCTTGGAATTCCAGTCTCTTTTTGCATTTACTTTGCCTAGTGGTACTGAGCTAAGGTGGTTCTCGGTTCAATTCCTGAGTGTTAGGCTTTTTCAAAAGGCTAAAAGTCCATAGACAGCCACGGTTCACTGCTAAACCCTAAACACAGTATCTGAGGAAAGATATTATTCAATATTAGGATCTAAAAAAAGTTTGCATATCTTAATTAACTTAATTAGAACTAGTAGTAGTAGTAGCAGTAGCAGTAATAGTAATACTCATTAACATTACTGAATATTAAATCTAAAAAAAAAAAAAGAAGAAGCTGTGAAAATCAATTATAACATTTTGCATTTCTTAATTAGCTTGAGGTAATAGTAGTAGTACTTTTTTCTCACTGGGTTACTCAGGGGTAAGATCTAAAAAAAAAAAAAAAGTAGTAGTACTGTAGTGGTATTAGTTGTAGTCATAGTATTAGTTGTAATAGTATTAGTATAGTATTAGCAGTAGAAAAAAATGAAATATGTGTTGTATTAGTAGTTCTTGTCAATGCCAAATCTTGTAATACTAGTTGTTGCTAATAATTGTAGTTGTAATATTCGTTGTAGTAGTTGCAGTTGTTGTTGCAGTAGTAGTTGTAATAAACATATGGAAATACTGGAAATCCCTAAACAAAATGTTTCTGATGAGTATGCATTGTATATGGGCAAACTTTATTGAACCGACTTGGACACAGCAGCTCACACATCACAATATATTACAATAACACAGAGTAAAAAAATATATGTTTTTTTTTTTTTAATAAAGTTCTAAATAAGTAGCAATAAAAAATAGCAAGAGACTGGTATCAAAATATCGTGTTATTACATTGTGTATTGTGTATCCATGTCCTTATTCTGTGGATGTCAATCGATAATCAGAGGAAGACAAGTATTTATACCACACACAGGCACACACACACACACACACACACACACACACACACACACTGTCTGTAATAAAGTCTATAGTTTACATAACCCTGTCCTCCCTGGGCTCTTAAACACCAGATTAAAAGTGATCTTCATTACGTCTTTATTAAAACCCTGCCTCTGTGTTTACATCCTGCTCGATGACGGTGAGGCCGCTTCCTCTGGTGACTACCTCCAGCATACGATTAACTTCTGTCTAAACATAATAAGGCGGCCATATTGCATTCTTGCAGTCGATCAGATGTTGAATATTTGTCGCGCTGTTATGGCTGATGGCGAATGTCTGCAGATGTTGATGCTGTCAGGATTTTCAAACTGAACTCAAGCAAAACTGTGGCAGAGTTCAGAAATAAAAAGGTGCACTGCATTTGGGTAGAAACTGTAACTTTTCCTGCACTTGCTCGTCTTCATGGAGATATAACTGCTCTGCCTTGATTATAGTATATCACAGTATGGAAATAAACTCAGTCATCACATTGGAGACAGGTTCAGACAGATCTATGGAGAAGCGAGCCTGCACATGGTAAGAATTTGTATTTTTTAAGGCAGTTTTGAGCTATAAAACACCTGTAATTAAACAAATGCAAATGCTCTACTGCAGGGATCTCCAACCTTCCAAGTAGCTCGCCAAAGGATTTCTGAATTATATGTATTGCGCTTAATAAATAAAATTAATTACTGTTGTAAATGTGTCATTTTGATGCCTAACTTGTGCACTAATAAATGGATAATGGTTTATGTTTAATGGGCGTCTAACTGTACCCTCTCTAAAGCTCTTCTACTTTCTCACTTTCTTGCGACCGCTAAAATGAGTAGCTCTCTGGCATTTTCGTTCACAAAGAAATAACATCTCCATGGAGACAAGCAAGTAGCAGACCCTCCACCTTAGAAGTTGCACCTTTAATACAGATGGGGGCAGCTAAAATTAAAGATCGAGTTCTAAGGTTTAGTCACTAATAGAAATGATCAAGTTCAGTATAGGCGTAATATAGGTGGGGTTTAAAAACACAGTGGAGCACTTCCTGTATTACAAAGTGTGTTTTCTATTTGAAGAACTGTTTTAAACGTGTGTGAATTTAAAAAAACACAACTTCAGGTCTGTTTTTGATGAGGAAACATAAAAGAGAGCAGAAAATAGTGTCATATATGCCTTTTAAATCATACTGTTGTGGATATATTATTAATATTTACCTACAGGGACCTGATCTATATTTTTGTCCACATGAAGTGACTGCACACAGAGGAAAAATATCTGTTTCCTGATACCATTCTATTCCAAACTCATTATTGTTCATGTTGTGTGTTTGTGTGCAGAGTGGAGCACGTGTCAGCTCAGCCCCAGTGCGGTCTGTGGTCCCGGACTAAAGACCCGGATGTTGGACTGCGTGAGGAGCGACGGAAAGTCTGTGGACATGCGCTTCTGTGAGGAGGTAAGAGCTTCAGCCTCTGCACTGTTTCCTCGGTGAAGACATTTTAGAGAGGACTTAACTCCAAAATGATTTCAACTTTAGTCTGGGTTAGATCACTGTTTTTGTCCCCAGTATCTCCTAAGCTTTGTCTCACACTCTATTAAACAGTACTTTTAGTAACTGAACAGTTCAAATGCAAAAACAGAGAGCTCTTTTTTTTTTTTAAATATTGCCAAAATGTCTGTCTTTGTATTTTCTTGTCTTAATTTAATTCATGCCATAATGATCCTACATGCAGACACATTTCAAGGTTGTAAAATGTTCTATTCTACTAATATTTCACATTTAAAAACCTTTCAATGCCACTTTTCTATAAATCTGAATTCATTCCAAGTGCATCCTGGCAGGTGTTCACATAGCCCCAGGGGTCCCTGAAACACTGGGTTCACTTTGCAGATGGAACCACGTGACATGGGTTATACTGGGTTCAGCCAAACACTGTTTTACAGGCTAAGCTACTTTACATTCACACCGTGAACCTTTAAGTGACGATTGTATAACACAAGTACATGTAATAACTGACTTTATTGTGAGATTTATTTTTCATTTATTCTTAAACTTAAACATTGTTGATCCATGAGGGAAATGACTTGGACGTCCATGAAGCTCCGTTCTATGTGGATCCCATTTTATGCGTTGGTTTAGTCAACTGCAAAACCTGCTTTTTCCTACCTACATTTAAAAGTATTCCGCTGGAGTGACCTTCTTCTCTTTATGGTGATTGATAACTTAAATGCCATACTATGCAATAAGCTATGGGTTTCAGATGACATCACAACATTCTACAGAGCAACATTAATTCAAACAGATGGGGGCAGCTAAAATTAATATTGTTAAAATGTTCTTGGGTTTAGTCAGTAATTGAAAATACCAGTTTCAACATTTGTGAATTGACCTTTTGGATATTTCATGGCAAAGTACAATGTGATCAACAGGGAAATCTGGCTCTTGCCCCCCATCAGAAACATGACATGGAGCATCACTGGTGAAATACTGTGTTGTTCCACCACAGACGCATGTTAAAGAGAGTCAGACTGATCCTTTATCCTCACTCTTCCACTCTCACTGTGCACACGAGCTGCAGGGGCGGGGGGTCCTCTCACTAATGAGGGTCTGGGGCATTGCAACAACTACAGCGCGCTCTTGGTACTGTGCAGAACCATCTAGAATATTAAGCAGGCGTGTAAAGCATTCAAACGGTAGAGTTCTGCATTTAAAGGAGCTATAGTATATGTAAGATTCTGATTTTAAAGGGCCCATATTACACTACTCAATGGTCTATGTTTATAATGTTGTTTCCGCCTCAAAAATAGACCTGGAATCTGTTTCATTCACACATTTGAGTAACTCTTTATTATTAGTCTGTTTACATCTGAAAGCCCAAAATGCTCTGCTCCACCTTGTGATGTCATGAAGCGGTAATTTTCAAGTTAACAGCTGCTTTTACCTTTTGTTTAGTAGAGGGAATTTCAAGGCTGAAAATGATCCAAATGATTTTAGTGAAGATGTATGGAGTTTAAAAACACAGTGGAGCACTTCCTGTATTACCACATGACATCATATTGTGTGTTAATCAAGCGTGAAAGAAACAAAACACAACTCCAGGTCTGTTTGCGGTGAAGAAATATTATGACAACAGAAAATAGTATAACATAGGCCCTTTAAATATACAGTATTATTTCACTTTACCCACAATGCAACAGCTCAGATCTCTGCTTATGCCTTCTCCCATCTCAGTCCCATTATAATATAGTCTAACTGCCTTTTTGTCATATCCTCAGACCCACATTATAAGTGAAATGTCCCTCTGCAGCTCCCGTAGCGTCTCTAATCATTCTAAATGTCTGTGTCTGTTTGAATAGTGACCTGAGGCGGGTCCCAGAGCACTTGGCCCCGCCCCCTCCATCACCGAGCCCATTCACAAAATCACATTACATTACGCCGCACTGACTTTTACAGCCACATCACTCTCCCCGACCCACTGTCCTCCGGCTGCAAGGGCCTCTGGGAAATGTAGTCTCTCAGCAGATTATGGACATGGCTCTACTGCGCTGACCGTCAAAGTGTGGTGTGCGGGCTACTCCTGATATTCATGGTGCTGTTTTTAAGCATTGGTTTAGTCCTGGTTTGGACCTGGTTTAGGCCTGGTTTAGTCCTGGTTTTTACCTGGTTTAGTCCTGGTTTAGTTCTTGTTTAATCCTTGATTGAGCCTAAGTAGAGTCCTGGTTTAGTCCTGGTTTGGACCCCTTGGGGGGGTGATACAATTTGGGACGGTCGTTTATGCTGAGTCTGTAATGGGGAGGGGGGCCCATCCCAGCCTGCGATGGACCCTCAAAGTGCCGTGGGTCCCAGTGCTTTGCACTGGCTGCACCGCCGAATGCTACGCCATTGGTCCTGGTTTAGTTCTTGATTGGGCCTATTAGTCCTGGTTTAGTCCTGTTTGGACCTAGTATAGGTCTGGTTTGGTTTGGTTTAGTCTTGTTTTAGTCCTGGTTTAGTCCTAGTTTAGTCTGGGTTTAGTCTTGGTTTAGTCTTGGTTTAGTCCTAGTTTAGTCCAAGTATAGTCTTAGTTTAGTCTCAGTTTAGTCTTGGTTTAGTCTTAATTTCGTCCTGGTTTAGTCCTAGTTTAGTCCTGTTTTAGCCCCGGTTTAGTCTTGGTTTAGTCCTGGTTTAGTCCTAGTTTAGTCTTGGTTTAGTCCTGGTTTAGTCCTAGTTTAGTCTTTATTTAGTCCTGGTTTAGTTAATTCCTCATGGTTTATATTACTTTAGGCTGGAGTTAATTTAATATTGTTTTAGATTGTTTTTAGTTGCTTTAGTCCTGATTCAGTGATATATTGGTGCATACCAGGCTAGTATTTGTTTCACAGTATGGCATTAAACCTTTCTATCTTCATGGAGACCAAACCAGACCAAGTTACACGTCAGATCTGTGGAGAGGCGACCCCACTCAGTCAGAATCCCTGTTTTTCTAGGTATTTTTGAGCTATAAAACCACCGGTAAATGAGTAAATGTAAAGTAGAGCTGTTTAATGTCATACTGTGGGACATTCCAGGCAGAGCAATGACCTATCCATAGAAACAAGCAGGTGACAGACTGCCAATCAAAAAGTTACACAATGCACCTTTAACAGATCCGATTTCACTAAATATTAAAAGTGTGTTTGCTAAATGAAAACAAGCACCCTGAGTCCCCCCCACTGTTCATAAAATTGGATTCTTAATGAGTTTTTAAAATGCTCTGTGTTTGGATGTGCTCCTGTAAATAATGAAATGAAATGAAAATATTTGTGCTTTTGTGTTTCAGTTAAATCTGGAGAAGCGTTGGCAGATGAACATGTCCTGTACAGTGGAGTGTCCAGTGAACTGTCAGCTGTCCGAGTGGTCCTCCTGGTCCCAGTGCTCCCACACCTGCGGACTGGAAGGTAAGACGTGTTTTTAACCCGGGCTGCTACACTGTCTGGAATGTTAAACCTTTCTATCTTCATGGAGACCAAACCAGACCAAGTTACAGGTCAGATCTGTGGAGAGGCGACCCTGCTCACAGTCAGAATGCCTGTTTTTCGAGGTATTTTTGAGCTATAAAACCACCTGTAATTGTATAAATGTAAGATAGAGCTGTTTAATGTCACACTGTGGAACATTCCAGGCAAAGCAAAGACATCTCCATAGAAACAAGCACGTGAAGGACCCCCAGCCAAAAGGTTACATAATGTACTTTAAACTTTTCTGGTGGAAGGTCCATCAAACGCTTTTCTTCATGGAGTTGTTATTGCTTTGTCTGGAATGTTTCACAGTATGGCTTTAAACTCATCTTTTTTTTCTGTGGAGACAAGCCCACAATGCTACCAGGCCAAGTTACAGGTCAGATCTGTGGAGAGGTGAGCCCATTCACAGTAGGAATGCATGTTTTTTCAATAAATGCTTCATAGTGAGTTCAATGCCATACTGTGACGCCTTTCAGACAAAGCAATAATATCTCCATGGAAAAAAGCTTGTGGCAGACCCCCAACCAGAAAAGAAAAGTTACGCAATGCAGCTTTAAAGTGCTTATGACAGGTTAGGCTACTCATTTCACTCAAACATGGTTAACATCATTATATTATATTTGAATAAAGCAAAACTAAGTAACATTCTGAGATAGAGCTCCCCCTGCAGGTCACTTATGCAAATATACTCAAGGAACAGACTCAAAGGGCCTTTTTTCATTTTTTTTTAATTGATATAAGGCAGTATAATCACATACAAAAACATATAACATTGCAAAACATATGCAAGGCTGGCTCCACACTGTTCCACCTTGTGATGTCACGAAATAATACAGGAAGTGCCACTGTGTTTTTAAACTCCACACACCTTCACTAGAATCATTTGGATAATTTCAGCCCTTGAATTGCCGATCTCTACTGAACTAAAGGTAAAAAGTAGCTGTTAACTTGAAAACTACCACTTCATGACATCACAAGGTGGAACAGAGTGTTTTGAGCTTTGGAGATGCACAGTATACAGACTCAAACATGTGTGAATGAAACAAAACACAACTCCAGGAATGTTTTTGATGAGGTAATAACACTATAACATGAGTAAAAGCTCACTAGAGTCAGTTTTGCGTAATATAGCTCTTTTAAATGACGAGTTTCCATGACGATACAGTAATACAGTTGAATATTTTGCGCCTGGCCTTGCTCTGGTCCTGACGCTCGGGGAAAATGGCTGACACCTGGAGATGATTACACACCTGCTGTTTACATCTGCTGTTAGAGCCACACTGAAGGGACACAAGATGGGCGCCGCTAATGAAGAGCAAAGATCCTGCGTGGCGTTTGTGATTAAAGCCTAAACTAAACCGAGTCACAGCTGCTCGCGTGATGTACGGCCCCAGAATTTGCCCAGAGCTTGAAGTATGCTTGAGTTGTGGTGATTTTTTAAAATATTTTAAGCTTTAAAGGTGCACTGTGTAACTTTTCTGGTGGAGGGTTCGTCAAATGCTTTTCTCCATGGAGATGTTATTGTTTTGTCTGGAATGTTCCGCAGTATGACATTAAACAGGTCGACCTTACATTTCTTCAGTTACAGGTGGTTTCATGGCTTAAAAATACCAAGAAAAACAGGTATTCTGACTGTGAGCGGGGTCATCTCTCCACAGATCTGGCCTGTAAGTTGGTCTGGTTTGGTCTCCATGGAGATAGAAAGGTTTAATTTAATGCCATACTGTGAAACATTCCAGACAAAACAATAAAATTTCCATGGAGAAAAGCATTTGATGGACCCTCTACCAGAAAAGTTACACAATGTACACAAAAAAACAAAACATAAAAACAAAAATAAAATAAGATGGGTCGTGGAAGTTTTCTAAGAACGGTTTGAGGTAATGAAGGAATCTGCAACTCATATGAACTTATATGAAATGCACTTTTTACATGCACAAAAAAGTTTGATTATTCTCTCTGTAGCGTACTCATAGACTCTATAAAGAAGTGGACTAAGGCTCCAGTCAAATAAAGCTCACCAAGGCTAGCAGTTATAGGACCGAATTTAGAGCCGAGTTAGCCAATACGTTTTGTTTCATTCACACATGTTTAACACACAAACCCTGCAGATTTAGGCTGAGTTCTTCTCTCAAACAGAAAACGCTCTGTTCCACCTTGTGATGTTATGTGGTCATGTTAAAGAATAGTTTTAGTTCGTAGTCGTTCGTCACTTACCGCACGCATTCAGAGCATCCTAATTTTGAATCATGATGAGTTTATAAGCGCATTTCACAACTACAACAACAACAACAACTAGCATGCTAACCCTTTGCTTCCTGAGTATCGGACAATAAAATTATTATTAAATGCGGACCTCAGGAGCACCTGCACGAGAATCATTTGGATCATTTCAGCCCTGGAATTGCCAATCTCTACTGAACTAAAAGTAAAAGGAGCTGCTCACTTAAACTGAAAACTACCGCTTCATGACATCACAAGGTGGAACAGAGCATTTTGAGCTTTGGACTTGTAGACAGACTAATAATGCAGGATTACTCAAACACGTGTGAATGAAACAAAACACAACTCCAGGTCCGTTTTTGAGGAGATAACAACATTGTAACATGACTCAAAACTGTTTTAAGAGTCATTTTATTTACTTATTATGTTATTTCTTCATGATGTCAGCGGTCAATCTCATAGTTTTGTCTCACTGTAATAAAAAGTAAAATTAGACACTGTGACTCCTCTATTATCCCAGTCATGATCCATATTAGGAACTGGAAGTGATTTACGGACAAAATGGCGAAATAAAAACCCCAGGATCATGTAGAGCAGGTTAATATGAACATTTTAAGACCAAAATGAGGAACCTGACAGGAGCAGTTACAGGGAGAGCGGCGACTGCGTTTTTAAATAAATCATCAAACATCTTTTCACCTACGGCTAGGAGAAAGTGCTAGTGACATCCAAGTTTATTTTGATGGAACAGAAATATAAAAACATGAATTTGGACATTTGTAGACAGGATAGACACATAGTGGTGGTTTAGATGTTTTTTTTTACGTTTGCCAAGGAGTAATACTAGACCATATCGAACTCCCAGCTCTACTTTCTAAAGTTCACTCATGACTGCAGGATTTGTGGATCTTGATGACATAAAAAAGACTATTTGACTCTCAAACTACCGCGGTGCACTGTATTTTTGGTGAATTTTTGTCCAATACAATGTTAGAGTCAAGCAATGTTTATTATGTGGTTATTAGTGTGTATGCTAATTTTAGCTCAGGGAGAAAAAATGTAAATGATATCTTTTGGAGTCCCATGATGCACCTGGGCCCTGATGATGCACAAGTCTGAGCAGCTGAGGTCTTGAGTTTAATGCGAAAGTATAAACCTGCAGTCTGTGAATACTGTGAGTCCAGACACTGCTCTGCTCAGACTGTGAGGATCTGACTGTTCCACTGACAGGAGCTGGATTACCCTGATGTATTATGAATGACTCCACACGTCTCAGCCTAATTAAACCAGGACACTGACTGAGAGACTTTAAACATTCACACAAAACACAATCTACTATTCACTGGAACTTTTAATGTTTGGGTTATAGGGTTGTTACAGGCTCCTTTGGCTTTGGTCATCATCTTAGGGTTTTTTTTTTTTTTAGATTACAAGTACTACTACTAGTAGTAATAGCACTATTACTACCACTACTAGTAGTAGTAGTAGTAGCAGCAGCAGAAGAAGAATAAATGTAGTTCCCAAATGCTTAGTCCTGCAACCTGGAGCTCTATATCGCCACCCAGAGGCAAAAGTATGGTGTTGGGAAGTGACTATGACACCTGGCTTCTTTGTACAGATCAAATCTCGTAGTATTAGTAGTAGTAGTAGTAGTAGTAGTAGTAGTAGTACTAATACTAGATATAGTATTCACCCATAAGGTTTATTTAAAATACATATGTATGCATGTATGTATGTATGTATATATATGTATGTTTTTTTCTATCACACCTATACTAACCCCTGTGTGTGTTTTGTGTTGTGTGTTTTGTGTATACAGGCAAGATGTGGCGCAGTCGCTGGGTGCTCCAGGCGTCTCAGGGGGACGGGCGCCCCTGTCCTGCCCACATGCAGCAGTGGAAGCCCTGCCCCGTCAGGCCCTGTTACTCCTGGAGGTACAGCCAGTGGTCCGAGTGCAGGGTGGAGGTACGTCTACACAAACATCAGCCTGTGGGGTTTTATTTCAGACCCAAACCTGTAGTTCAGACCTCCACAAACATAGTCTGAAATCCATGGCGTTCTTGTATTAGCGAACAGTTCATATTTCTGTAACTCGCTCTGAGGTGTATTTTGATCAACTTATGTATGCTCGAGTAATCAAACAGCATCTACTGGCAGCAGAGGAAATGACTTAAAAGCAGTGCCAAAAATATCAAGATCTCTGCCTGCGACACAACAGTCCTGGGAAACTCACTGTTTTGTGAGCACTCAAAGGGACAAGACCTGGGAAACAAGATTCATGAAACAAGTGAGAATGGTTAAAGGGCCCATACTCCATTTTAAGATCTATGTTCTAATGTTGTTTCCTCATCACAAACAGACCTGGAGTTTTGTTTAACACACAAACCCTGCAGATTCAGCTTCTTCTCTCAGACAGAAAATGCTCTCTTCCACCTTGTGATATCATGTGGTAATACAGGAAGTGCTCCACTGTGTTTTTAAACCTCATACATATTCACTATCATCAGCCCCTGGAATTGCCCGTTTCTACTGAACATAAGGTAAAAAGTAGCATTTAACTTGAAAACTACCACTTCATGACATCACAAGGTGGAACAGAGCATTTTGAGCTTTGGAGATATAGACAGACTAATTATAAAGATTTACTCAGACATGTGTAAATGAAACAAAGCCAACTCCAGGTCTGTTTTTGATGAGGAAACAACATTATAACTTGGCTTAGAGCTCAGTTTGTGCAGTATAGGACCTTCGTGTCAGTCGTGACTCTCATAGTTTCTTTTCACTGTAATAAAGTGTAAAATCAGACACTGTGAGTTTTCTATTACTCCAGTCATGATCCACACACTTGTATTATGAAAACCTCCATCGACCGCTGTCCTGCTTCAGACCTGCAGCCTGACTGAGCAGATCAATACTACCCAAGACTGAGCCAGCACCAGTACCAAGTCAACACGAGAAGAGGAATAAGAGGAGGAAGAGGGAGACAGAGAGACAGAGAGACAGAGAAAGAGAGAGAGACAGAAAGGAAGAGAGAGAGAGAGAGAGAGAGAGAGAAGGAAAGGAAGAGAGTGAGAGAGACAGAGAGGAAGAGAGAGAAAGAGAGGAAGAGAGAAGGAGAGAGACAGAGAGGAAGAGCGAGACACAGAGAGGAAGTGAGAAGGAGAGAGACAGGGAGGAAAAGAGAGAGGAAGAGAACGAGAGAGACAGTGACACAGAGGAAGAGAGAGAGAGAGAGACAGAGAGGAAGAGAGAGACAGAGTGATAGAGAGAGAGACAGAGAGGACGAGAGAGAGACAAAGAGAGAGACGGAAAGGAAGAGACAGAGAGATGGAGAGGAAGAGAGAGACAGAGAGGAAGAGAGAGAGACGGGGAGGAAGAGAGAGACAGCGACAGAGAGGAAGAGAGAGAGAGACAGAGGAAGAGAGAGAGACAGAGAGGGAGAGAGAGAGACAGAGAGAGACAGAGAGAGACAGAGATGGAAAGGAAGAGCGAGACAGAGACAGAAAGGAAGAGAGAAACTGAGTTAGAGAGGAAGCGAGAGAGACATAGAGACAGGCAGAGAGGAATAGACAAAGATAGACAAAGACAGAGAGGAAGAGAGACAGAGGGAGCGAGAGGGAGAGACAGAGAGGGGGACCGAGACAGAGAGGAAAAGAGAGAGACAGAGAGGGAGAGGAAGAGAGAGGGAGAGAGAAGAGGAGAGAGGCAGAGGGAGAAAGGAGAGAGAGCTTTGTCAAATCAGTCGTAATAAAGTCCAGTATAGTTTCCAGTGTGTGAGCCAGGCCCCTGTCCAAACTCTGGCTGGGACTGGACTTTTGCATCTTAAAGCAGACATACTGTGCTTGTGTCTGCCTCATAGTTAGAATGTATGACACCTGCATAATACATCTAAAAAATTGGAATTTCAAAATGCTTCCTAAAAGGTTCTTGTGTAACCATGGTGCTGGGCTTTGTGCATATATTACACTGGAGGCATTTGGGTATCTTTTCAGAATCAGAATCAGAATCAGAATCAGAAAAGCTTTTATTGCCATTGTCAGTGAACACAAATTCACAGACTAGGAACTTGCTTTGGTGATGAGGTGCAACATAGAACACTGAATAATAATAATAATAATAATAATAATAATAATAATAATAATAATAATAATAATAAAGGATCACTATTTAAAAATAAAGAGCATGCAAAAAAAGATTAAGATATATAATAAAAAATAAAAATAGTCTTGTATATACAGAAGCATCAGAATAACAGTGCAAACTGACAGTGCAAAAGATCAAGTGATGTGGCATGACTTATTTAAAGTGACTGGTGTTATAAAGTGTCCATCTTAGTACAGGTGTTATAAAGTGTCCTTAGTACAGGTGTTATAAAGTGTCCTTAGTACAGGTGTTATAAAGTGTTCATAAAGTGTTCAACGGCAGAGGGGAAGAAACTGTTCTTATGGCGAGAGATTCTGGTCCATATGGACCGTAGCCTTCTGCCAGAGGGAAGTGGCTGGAATAGTCCATGTCCAGGGTGAGAGGGGGTCAGCTGCTATCCGGCCTGCTCGCCCCCGAGTCCTGGAGACGTACAGGTCCTGGAGAGATGGAAGGCTACAGCCGATCACCTTCTCAGCAGAGCGCACTATGCGCTGCAGTCTCTGTCTGTCCCTGGCAGTGGCCCCAGCGTACCACACAGTGATGGACGAGGTGAGGATGCACTCAATGATGGCCATGTAAAACTGCACCATCATCTGGGCAGGCAGCTTGGCTTTCCTCAGCTGCTGCAGTAAGTACATCCTCTGCTGAGCTTTCTTGATGAGGGAGCTGATGGTCGGCTCCCACTTGAGGTCGTGGGTGATGCAGGTGCCCAGGAAGTGGAAAGAGTCCACAGTGGTGATGGAGGAGTCTGTCAGGGTGAGGAGAGGCAGGGGGGCTGTGACTTTCCTGAGTCCACGATCATCTCCACTGTCTTCTGGGCGTTGAGCTCCAGGTTGTTGATGCTGCACCAGGACACCAGCCGGTCCACCTCCCTCCTGTAGGCAGATTCATCGCCGTCCAAGATGAGCCCGATGAGGGTGGTGTCATCCGCAAACTTAACCAATTTCACGGAGTCGTGGCTGGAGGTGCAGCAGTTGGTGTAGAGGGAGAAGAGCAGGGGAGAAAGTACACAGCCCTGTGGAGATCCTGTGCTTATAGTCCTAGTGTCCGAGACATTCTTCCCCAGCCGCATGCACTGCCTCCGGTCTGTCAGGAAGTCAGTGATCCACCTGCAGGTGGAGTCAGGCACATTGAGCTGGGCAAGCTTGTCCTGGAGCAGAGCAGGGAGGATGGTGTTAAATGCAGAGCTGAAGTCCACAAACAGGATCCTGGCGTAGGTTCCTGGGGAGTTCAGATGCTGAAGGATGAAGTGGAGGGCCAGGTTGATGGCGTCGTCTACCGACCTATTTGCTCTGTAGGCGAACTGCAGAGGGTCCAGGAGAGGGAAGGTGAAGGACTTGAGGTGAGGCAGAACCAGGCGCTCAAAAGACTTCATGACTACAGACGTCAGCGCCACAGGCCTGTAGTCATTAAGTCCAGTGATCCTGGGCTTCTTGGGGATGGGAATGATGGTGGACAGCTTGAAGCAGGCTGGGACATGGCATGACTCCAGGGAGGTGTTAAAGATGTCCGTGAAGACAGGAGCCAGTTCTTCAGCGCAGTGTCTCAGGGTGGAAGGAGAGACACCGTCCGGACCTGGGGCTTTCCGTGGGTTTTGCCTTTTAAATGTTTTCGCCACATCCTGCTTGGAGAGTGTGAGGGCAGTGGGGGAGGAGGAGGGGTCTGAGGTGGGCTTGGTCGCAATGTCCATTGTAGTCAGTGGGGTGGGGGAGGGGTGTGAGACTTCAAATCTAGCATAGTAGGTGTTAAGCTTTTCTGCTAGTTGTCGGTCATCCACAGCAGGGGGGGCTTTGGGCCTATAGTTTGTAATACCCCTCAGACCTTTCCAGACAGAGACGGAGTCGTTGGACCAGAACTTCTCCTTCAGATGGTTATTGTATCTTGATTTAGCCTTCTCCACTTCCTTGCTAAATGAGTACTTGCTGTGTCTGTATGAGTGAGGGTCATTACTTCTGTGCGCCTTTTCTTTCTCCTTCCTCAGCTGTCTCAGTCTGGGTGTGAACCAGGGTTTGTCGTTGTTAAAGGCCACCCTGTTGCAAGATGGAATAATGCTGTCCTCACAGAACTGGATGTATGACGTCACTGTGTCCGTGTACTCATCCAGATTCTCTGTGGAAGCCTTGAATATGCCCCAGTCGGTTGTATCCAAGCATGTGCGAAGCTCCTCCACAGCCTCGCTGGTCCACCTTTTAGAAGTCCTCACAGTTGGTTTGGAGAGCTTCAGTTGTTGTTTGTATGTGGGGATGAGGTGAACCATGACATGATCAGAAAAGCCTAAAGCAGCATGTGACACGTGCTCACGTGCCCCACTGACTATTGTGTAACAATGATCCAGCATGTTCTGCTCTCTCGTTGGGCATTTAATAAACTTTTTGTACTTTGGCAGCTCCTGGCTCAGGTTTCCCTTGTTGAAGTCACCGAGGATAATAAGTAGAGAGTCCGGGAAGATTCGTTCTACATCCAGAATCTGTTCCGCGAGTGCGCGTTGAGCCTCGTGCACGTCCACGCATGGCGGGATGTAAACAGCAGCCAGAATGAATGAAGCGAACTCACGTGGCGAGTAGAAAGGTTTGCAGTGAATGAAAAGATATTCCAGAGCGGGAGAGCAGTGTTGGGAGATCACAGTTAGGTCTGAGCACCAGGCGTTGTTGATGTAGAAACAGACCCCTCCACCTTTTGTCTTTCCCCCGGAGAGGGCCCGATGTTTGTCCGCGCGAAGGAGCTGAAATCCCTCTAAGTGAAGCGCGCAGTCTGGAATCAGGTCGTTGAGCCATGTCTCCGTGAAGCACAAGACGCAAGAGGAAGAAAAGTCCCTGTTTCTCCTCATCAGCAGCGCCAGTTCGTCCATCTTGTTGCTGAGTGAGCGAACGTTGGACAGGAAAATCCCAGGTAAGGGCGTCCGTGTGCCGCGCCTCCGAAGGCGCACCAGAGCCCCTCCGCGTTTTCCTCGTCTGCGGCGTCTCACCTTTTTGGCCAAAAAATTAACAAAATCTACTGCAGGCACTAAAAAAACTGGCAGTAGATCAGCAGGAGTCGTTGTAAAAAGAGGAAGTGCGTAGCATTTCTGCTGGAAGGTCCGTGTCCTGTTTGCGGTGATTTTTCAGAGCATTTAGCCATGTTATCGTTGTTTCCCATCGCCGTTTACTCACCCAAAGTTGTATCTGGAGTGATTCGTGCATGTTTGAGTCATCTTAAATAACTTTTTAGTGTTGTTCCGATACCATTTTTTTTTTGGTATTCATACTTGGCCTTAGTGTACTTGCCGATACCGATACCAGACTGATACCACATAGTGTGAAGAAGTAGACTAAGGCTACTCAATTTTGTTACAGTACAAGAGCATTAAATAAATCTACTAAAAGACTATCTGAAAAGAAAATCTAGAAAAATACATTAGATTTTGAGAACTAAGTGATAAGAGTCAAATATATAATGATCTTGACCATAAGAAGTGTAAAATACAGAGTGGTATCGGATCAGTGAGTTGATATGAGTACTCGCAGATACCGATACCGATACCTGAAAACTGTGCAGTATCAGAGCTTTTGCCGATAACAGTATCGGTATCGGAACAACTCTACTTATTTTCAAGACGCCATTTTGCCGTTCAACCCCTGTTTGCACCGCAACCGGTACATGCCCACTGCTCCGTACTTACTTTGTTCTCCAATTTTATTTTCCTAATCGATAATATGCGTAGGCAGGCCCATCGACAGAAATTTGGGGGCCCGGGTTAAGAAGCCTCACATGGGCCCCTCTCTAAAATAAATGAATAGGAAGAAAGTCCAATTTTAAGCCCCTTTGTCCAATAGACCCCTTTGTCATCTCCTGTCTACTGCCCTGTGGGATTCGGCAGTGTCACGTTTTGAAAAAAAATATTTTAAAAAAACCTCTTTGTTGTCTTGACATTTACTGCAATGTCAGCTCTTCGTCAGTTTTCTAACTTGTTTCTTTTATTATGTCGTTTTAGATCAATATTGTGATGCCCAAATTACAACATAATGATCCATGGGGGTCATAGATTATAATTCTTCTTTAAACTTATCTGTCTTGTTCAATGCTACAGTTCCATTCTATGCATTCTTAGTGAGTGTGGTGGGTGTGGTCGCCTCTCCACAGATCTGACCTGTAACTTAATTTTCAGACGCTCAAAGTCACTTTACAAGTCCGTACATTATTCATTCTCAAATACCACTTCCGTATTAGGCGATTTGGGTGAAATGTCTTGCCTAAGGACACAGGAATAGCTTTGCCACAGTTTTTGTACTCTTTTTTTTAACTGTACTCTTTGTGTATCATATTAGAGTATTTAGAAAAGCTATAACGTTGTAGTATTATAATTATAACCAGACCCACCCTGCTTACGTTTTGAGATGTGACAATTGACGATTATTGTTCTATAAATATACAAAAAACAGCATAATAAAATAATTAAGTTAAACAAGCTATGAAACATGTCATTTTTGTGTAAAGCGCCGTTTTAATTTCATTTTCGAGGAATACAGTAAATAGCAGCAAAATAAGTCTTAAAAATTGGAATTCTATCCTTTTGAAACTAAAGGTTTTGTGTAATCATCCATATAGTGTAGGCTTTGTGCATTTATTACACAGAGACAATGGGTGCTCAAGTGGAGAGTTATCTTTTAACGGGGCACTGTGGAGCATTTCTGGTAGAAGGTCCGTCACCTGCTTGTTATTACAAGGCCCATATTACGCTATTTTCTGATTTGTGTTATAATGTTATTTCCTCATCACAAAAATACCTGGAGTTGTGTTTTGTTTCATTCACACATGTTTAACACGCAAACCCTGCATATTTACGGTGAGAAAATTCATGGAAAATACTCTGTTCCACATTGTGATGTCATGTTGTAATACAAGAAGTGCTCCATTCTGTTTTTAAACTCCATACACCTTCACTAGAATCATTTGGATAATTTCAGCCCAGGAATTGCCAATCTCTGCTGAACTAAAGCTAAAAGGAGCTGTTAACTTGAAAACTACCACCACATGACATCACAAGGTGGAAGAGAGCATTTTGAGCTTTGGAAATATAGACAGACTAATAATAAAGGGTTACTCAAACATGTGTGAAACAAAACACAACTCAGTGTATGTTTTTGAGGAGGTAACAGCATTCTAACATGGCTTAAAGCTCACAAGAGTCTATTTTGCGTAATACAGGACCTTGAAACTTTGTCGAGCAACTCAACATCTATCTGCAGGAGCTATTCTGGTGTAATGGAATTAGCTTGAACTTTGCCAAACTTGTCCCTTCATTCATCATTTATTATTATTCACTTTGCTGCTTATCTGATTGTCCACTCTCCGGAGATTACCAAGATCTGCCCTGACACGCGCACTCAGCCACTTTTCTAAATCAATAAAAGTAGGCTGGTCTTAAAATTAAATGTTCTTCCATGTAGTGAAAATCAAATTGTAATGAGTGGATGAACCGATGGACTTTTTATGTGATGACTTTGAAGTAATCAAAGTTTGCAGTTGTGGACTTTTGTATATTATATTTTTACAGTATTGGAATGGTACTTTGAAGTCGAGATGAAGTAATTAAGGATTGAGGATTTTTTAATGATGATGTATTTTGGGGTAGGGTTGTTAAAAGTATGGAAAAGCAGATTCTAATCGATACTAAAACTAGTATCGAGACTAGATACTCATTTTTCACAGGTATCAATACTAAAAAAGTCATTCACAGCACAGAAATGAAGGTTTAGAATGATCTTGAGCTGTATCAGAACAAGTATAAGAGCACATAGACTAGTATACACCCATGGACCACTATGGAACCTACAGGACCACTGAGGGAGTACACAGATGTAAGACAACATGGGAATAGAAAAGAAAGTACTACCATTTAATGTTGAAAATCACATTCGCTTGTCTAAAGAAAGTGTGTTTTTATCATCATTGTGGTATCAGAATCAGTATGATGAGTAGATGAGTCTCTAGTGTATTCCTTAGTATTGAAATCAAGTTTGAAATTTTAGTATCGTGACAACACTATTCACTTCCCACCAGACTGGGCCAAATTGAACTAGGCCGTTAAAGCAACTGTATGTAGCCTGTGCTCTTACAGTTTTTAAAGAAGTTACAACAATCATAGCTGAATCTGTGTCCCCAGAGCCTTAACCTGCAGATAGAGACACATCCATGTTTTTCTCATTCTCAGTTTATGGACAGGCCTCATGTGAAGCTCAGAACCTCCAGAATTCCCTCCCTGAGCTGCAGAGGCTGCACTAGCACTGATTCATAACTGGCTGCAGGTGCTGGGGTATAGGGAGTGACCATCAGATCACAGAGAGGCATTTTAGGTTTTTAGGTTTAGATTAGGGTTTCTGATGCTTTCAATAATAATCTGAGAATCAAAAAAGCAAATTATAACAAACAATTTGGCCATTTCCCGTGTTTTCATCACTAAGATTAAATCATTACATTACAATTGTTATCTGGAAAAGCTATTTCTGATTTCAAAAATATTGTGTGTTTAAATCTTACTTAGTCTATAGTGGAACTAAACACAAAATCCACTACAAAACGGTGTATATGCTGTTTTAATAGCATTATCAACTGTTCCTTTTTGGCAGCTTTAATGGGCAGAGTTTAAGTGTTTAGTCCTACTTTAAGCAGTAAAATTCTCTCCTGACCTCTGACCTCTCCTCTGGTCCTTACAGAGCGTAGTGTGTGGAGCAGGCCTGCGCTTCCGTAACCTCACCTGCTGGGTGTCAGATGGCTCTATGGAGGACCCCGGGGCGCAGGTGGAGGAGGAGCTGTGCAGTGGGCTGGAGCTGGAGGTGGGCGGAGATACGAAGATCAGCCTGAAGGAGCCCTGTGCGCTGCCCTGTCCAGGTAAAGCACCACCACAGCTGTCAAGTCTGCTTCTTTATAACAACTGTGGGCTTCTTTTTTGGAAGAGTCGCGGGGTGCGTTTTTTGTGTCACTTTCACGTCATTAAAGGTCCTATATTAAAGAGAATTGACTCTTGGGAGCTTTAAGACATGCTATAATGTTGTTACCTTATTAAAAACATACCTGGAATTGTGGAGTTTTTAACAGTTACCACAAACACGGACAAACTACATGTAATATTTAACCACTAAAAAGCTCGAGAAACAGATCAGTGAAGAGAAACATGGAGGCCAGCTTTTTAATGCGTTTTGTGATTACGGCAATACGGGATTTTACCAGTGTTTTCTTTATTTAAAGCTGCTTTTCGGTTAGGTTGAGGGTCCGTCACCTTCTTGTATCTATGGAAATCTCATTGCTCTCCTTGAAATGTTCCACAGTATGACATTCAACAGATCTATCTTACTTTTATTCAATTACAGGTGGTTTTATTGCTCAAAAATACCTAGAAAAACAGACATTCTGACTGAGCGGGGTTGCCTCTCCACAGAGCTGACCTGTAACTTGGTCTGATTTGGTCTCCATGAAGATAGAAAGGTTTCATGCCATACCGTGAAACATTCCAGACAAATCAATAACATCTCCATGGAGAAAAGCATTTGACGGACCCTCCACCAGAAAAGTTACACAATGCACTTTCAACTTAAATGAATGGCGAACTGAGGTTTCAGCTGACAGACCCAATTTGTTTCTGCCGAGTACAATAATGAAAATAAAGTCAAGCTACCGCAAATTCGGCTTTGACTCAAATTGGGGAATGACAGGCTCGATGGGCTTAATGTAATGGATGCCTTCATGACCTCTTAGACTCTAATGTCCGCCAGTCTCTCTACATCCTGTTCAAATGCAGAAGGGTCCGGCGTTGGCCCGTAGACCGTGACAAACCCAGACATGGTCCAAACACAGACGCTAATTTGTATCGTGTGTTTCTCCAATGTGGAAGACATCTCTCCAAAGTATGCTCTATTCACGCTTACCAGAAGACGTTTGGAAACATGCGGATGACGACTTCCGGTGTTGTTCCCGACACTGGGCATGTGATAAAACCGTGGATTCGGCAGCAGCATCTTCACAACCTGCCAAAGCTTTTCATGGAGGACATGACTCTAATCGCATCTTCGATGTCACTTACAGGCATTTTTTTTTTTTTTTTTTTTTTATAAAGTTAGACAAATTATAATACACAAATTAATAAGCAATTTAGAATAGAATACAATGACATCTAGGTGAAGAAAACCGGGCCTTTTTCTCAGTTTTCCCAGAGTTACCATTGCCCCGGAAGTCATCGCCTGCATGTTTCCAAACGTCTTTTGGTTTTGTGATGTAAGCGTGAATAGAGCCCATTCTTATATCATTCAGAACAAAATTTATAACTTCTTTTACCTGAGATAAATTAAAAGGTGTTTGGCCCTTTCATTGTTGATTCTGTATAAATCTGTGCTGTTTCTGATGGTATTATCCAGGCTAGTTCAGTCCAGTCTGGCTACGCTTCTGTTGTAGGGAGTATTATATTATTTGATGACGTAGGCTAAGATAGCAAGGACTGAGCTGGCAGTGAGTATAAAACAATAGTTATCTGCACTCCTGTTTTAGGAGAAATTGTTATTTTGGTCTTAAAGATCCTATATTACTCACAATGGACTCTTGTGAGCTTTAAGTCATGTTAGAATCTTGTTCCCTCCACAAAAACAGACCTGGAGTTGTGTTTTGTTTCATTCACATGTTTGAGTAATCCTTTATTATTAGTCTGTGTACATCTCCAAAGCTCAAAATGCTCTGTTCCACCTTGTGATGTCATGAAGCGGTAGTTAAGGTAGTTAACAGCTCCTTTTAACTTCAGTTCAGTAGAGATTGGCAATTCCAGGTCTGAAAGTACCCAAATAATTCTAGTGAAGTCAAGCTAACACAGTTTTGTTTATTTATAGTTTTTAATGAAGAATTTCACAAACTCGTGGTCTCTGTGCATGCTGCTCTCGGGCTCCTCGGAGCTTTTGTTTATTTTGACACAAAGGGGCCATGTGCTTCTGTGATTGGTTCATCTGCCTGTCAGTCACGCCCGTCTGAAATCGAGGAGACAAGATAACAGGATACGCTTCCACACCCAAATTTCTGTTTTGTAAAAGTGTGCGATTCTGGCGAGACAGACAGAGAAACGTCCAAACTCCACACATGTTGCAAAGTTCGATTCCATACATAGCAGATCACAATGTTATGATTTCACTTGAAGCTTCGCTCATTTCTATGCAGCTAGCTACAGTTTTAAGTTTTAAGCAGATTTGGCTTGTTAGAAGTAAAATAACACACACAGACACACAAACATGTACGCACACACACTTATGATTTCATTTTCTGTCATAAAAAATCCAAACACTATCAATTTGAGCAAATAAGTGTGCATAAAAGCACAGATTTCATATGAGAGAGAATCAATAGTGTGTGTGTGTGTGTGTGTGTGTGTGTGTGCGTGCGTGTGTGTGTGTGTGTGCGTGCGCGTGTGTGCGTGCGTGCGTGCGTGTGTGTGTGTGTGTGTGTGTGTGTGTGTGTGCGTGCGTGCGTGCGCGTGCGTGTGTGTGTGTGTGTGTGCGTGCGCGCGTGTGTGTGTGTGTGTGTGTGTGCGTGCGTGCGTGTGCGTGCGTGTGTGTGTGTGTGCGTGCGTGTGTGTGTGTGTGTGCGTGTGCGTGTGTGCGTGCGTGTGTGTGTGTGTGTGTGTGTGTGTGTGCGTGTGTGTGTGTGTACGGGTGCGTGTGTGTAAAGCGAGCCGACAGAGCTACAGAGGAGGCGCAGGTCAGGCTAATGTGGTATGCATTGATCCAGCAGCAGATGCCAATGTGCAGATCTCTCTGTTACTGACGCCACAGTGACAACGCACTCGTCAAAAGGGAAAGGGATTGTGGGAAATATCTGACAAAGCCGTTAGTGTACATGATATTAGTACAGAGGAATGTAGAGTGGTGATGTAGGATCAGACTAGTGTGGGTGGGCCACTTCTCAGGTCTTGCCACTTATTAAACCAGTGACCTTTTCTGTCTTAAAAACATGAAAAAACAGAAGTAGTTCATTTTCTACAGTTTGCAGTGATCCAGAGTTATTCCTCACTTTATGTAAAATGGACCAAAACAATGAAACAACACCACAGACTGGATAAAGAAGTGAACTAAAGGAGTGTGACGTCACCCCATGGAAGTATAATAAGATCCGGAAGATGGACCAAATATGGCGCGGTGATGTTTTCAGTGGCCTGTGCTCATTGGTGCGAAATCTTCTTCAAAAAACGCACCGCTGGTTTAATAGGGAGGAGGCGACGCTATCAATCAAAGCTGTTACTGAAGCTAGCGGGAGCGACCTTGGCGAAAGATGGCACGTGATTTGTCTGTTCTTGAGTTAAGGACAAAATAGTGAAATAATAAGTCGATGGAGCCGAAAACTGGCACATGCTCGCTTCCTATTTGGAACACAGTGGCTATTAGTCTATGAACAACATAAATGTGTGCAGTTTCGGCTTGTCCAGATGTGTTATTGGGAACTTTGAGAATCCCATTTCACAGTTATCTGGTTTTCCAGAACCAATCACAGTGAAGCGATGACTCTCAGAAGCAGCAGATGACTCTTATGGATCATATAAGGAAAGTAAAGATATAAGTAAGTAAAGATAAGTACTGTACATGAATTGAACAAATTGCAAAATCCAGACTGTGATCTAAAATTCCTGTCTTCTGTGTCGCTCTGTCCGCCCATCTCCAGTGTCCCGGCACAAAGGTCCAGACAGAAGGACCAGGACCAGCAGCAGTGTGTGTGTGCGTGTGTGTGTGTGTGTGTGTGTGCGTGTGTGCGTGTGCGTGTGTGCGTGCGTGCGTGTGTGTGTGTGTGTGTGTGTGTGATTGATGGTGTGAGGAATTTTATGCAAAGTCAAAGAGGAGAAATATTAAACAAACACATCTGGATTTATGAACTCTCATCCTCTGTACTTTATTACCGTCACACTCTATTCACCCCAACTGCCTCTCTCTACCTCCCCTCTGTTGTTTCTGTCTCCCTCTGTCCTCCCTCCTTCCTTTCTCTCTCTTTTACCTCCCTCTTTCTCTGTCCTCTCTCTTTCTCCCCCCACCTGCCCCTCGTTTTCTTTTTCTCCTTCCTTTCTGTCTTCCCCTTCTCTCCCTCTTTTTCCCCTTTCTTCTTTCCACCCTATCTCTCTATCTCTGTATACTAGTATATCCTCCCCCCCAGTCTCTCTTCCTTTTCCCCAACCTCTCTCTGCCCTCCTCTCCCTCTTTTTTCCCTCTCTCCCTCTTTCCTCCCTCTCTGTCTGTCTCTCCATCCTCTCTCTCTGCCTCTTTCACCCCCCACCAGTGTGTTCTTAAGGTTGTGTTAGTGTTCTTATGGTTGTGTTAGTATTCTCAAGGTTGTGTTAGTGTTCTTAAGGTTGTGTTAGTGTTCTTAAGGTTGTGTTAGTGTTCTTAAGATTGTGTTAGTGTTCTTAAGATTGTGTTAGTGTTCTTAAGGTTGTGTTAGTGTTCTTAAGGTTGTGTTAGTGTTCTTAATTTTGTGTTAGTGTTCTTAAGGTTGTGTTAGTATTCTTAAGGTTGTGTTAGTATTCTTAATTTTGTGTTAGTGTTCTTAAGGTTGTGTTAGTATTCTTAAGGTTGTGTTAGTGTTCTTAAGGTTGTGTTAGTGTTCTTACGATTGTGTTAGTGTTCTTAAGGTTGTGTTAGTATTCTTAAGGTTGTGTTAGTGTTCTTATGGTTGTGTTAGTGTTCTTAAGGTTGTGTTAGTGTTCTTAAGGTTGTGTTAGTGTTCTTAAGGTTGTGTTAGTGTTCTTATGGTTGTGTTAGTGTTTTTAAGGTTGTGTTAGTATTCTTAAGGTTGTGTTAGTGTTCTTATGGTTGTGTTAGTGTTCTTAAGGTTGTGTTAGTGTTCTTAAGGTTGTGTTAGTGTTCTTAAGGTTGTGTTAGTGTTCTTAAGGTTGTGTTAGTATTCTTAAGGTTGTGTTAGTGTTCTTAAGGTTGTGTTAGTGTTCTTAAGGTTGTGTTAGTGTTGAGTTCAGTGTTTGGGAGAGCTTTTACCATCGAGTGGAGCTGAAGCATCTCTGGTGTGTTCCGAACCTAAAGGACTTCTGTATTGTACATTACTGAAAGATGAGCGTAAAATGAAAGTAATGAAGAGGCTGACGTAACTTAAAACTGACCTGTTATGTAAAATGGACTTTTCAGAGCTTTTAACCGTGTTATAGCTGTTCCTCTTGTCACTGACCCTCTGAAGTTGTATTTGAAGTGATTCGTACATGTTTGAGACATCTTTAATTGCCATTTTGTTCATCAGTTTCCACTTTCACCTCCAATTACATATTTTCACTGCTCTGGGTGTAAATAAATCCAATACTCGCTGTGATGTGTAGCTGTCCATAGGAGGGGCCCACATCTACACTGCTCTTTGTTTTGATGACGTTAACAGTGACGTCAGCTCCCACTGGGCTCCGCTGTTTTCTAATGTAGAAATCAGCAGACTTTATTCATTTTTTAAAGTCATTTTAGATAAATATGGCGATTTAAAGTGTCCAAATTATAACATAATGATCCACAGGTGTAATAGATAACATATATAACAGACTCAAGCATAATATGTCCTTTTTAACTTTGCACTCACTGTGTCTCTGTCTGATCCTGTTCAAATCTTGCTAGTCCATTAAGTTTGCTACAGACGTTTACTTTAATCTTCCCAAATCCTGCTGAGATTCAGAATCTTTCAGACGCACTTTTCACAACTTTCACAGTCGTCATGGTAACACCACTTGCTTCCTGACGCACACTTCCTGATTATGAGACCAAACAATGCTTTTTAATCAGACGTAGACAACACAGAGCAGACTTATGTTGTCTTTAAGAGCTGCTTATTCAAAATATACGGCTGATTGATTTTAAATGACAAAAGCAATGGACATGATTATGCTGTTTGTTATCATGTTGGTGTTTTGGTTCTCAGTGATTAGCCTGTATGAATATGTATGTAGTATGAGCCTCACATGAGCCTCTCATTTGGGTTGCCAGTTTCAATGCTGAAATCCAGTTGGTTTAACTTAGAGCCTCTAGCTGATCTGAATGGTCTCTACCTAAACCTCAACAGCTGCACCAATCCTGAATCAGTGCTAGTGCAGCCTCTGCAGCTCAGGAGGGAATTCTGGTGGTTCTGAGCTTCACATGAGGCCTGTCCATAAACTGAGAATGAGAAAAACTTGGCTGTGTCTCTATCTGCAGGTGAAAACACTGGCAACCCAAGTTCTATGAATGTAGTTCCTTTATTAAAACTGTAAGAACCCAAGCTACATACAGTTTCTTTAAAAGTGCACTGTGTAACTTTTTGGTTGGAGGTCCGTAACCTGCTTGATATGTTGTTGCTCTGAGTGAAATGTTCCACACTATGACATTAAACAGCTCTACCTTACATATATTCAAAAAACAGACTCTCTGATAGTGAGCAGTGCTGCTTCTCCACAGATCTGAGCTGTAACTTGGTCTGGTTTGGTTTCCATGAAGATAGCAAGGTTAACCACACTGTGAAACATTCCAGATAAAGCAATAACATCTCCATGGAGAAAAGCATATGACGGACCCTCCACCAGAAAAGTTACACAATGCACCTTTAATGAGTAAATTTAGTGTATTTCCCCAAAGAAAAATTTGTAAAAGCACTTTATTACATCTCATTTGACTTAGCAACGTTATGTAATCAGGACTGAAGCTGGACACAGGCCCGGCTCGGACACTAACTCCACATAAGCACAGGGAGTTTAAAGAGCCACCCCCACAGGACAGACTGTGGAGGAGCAGGGAGCACGGTCACGGAGACTGAACTCAAGGCGGACTATGGCAGACATTTTGAATCTGTTGTGGATTTGTGCAGGATCCTGGCTTTCATACAACGCCACATGGACTCTGCCCGCTCTCCCGCTGGTGATGAGCGGGCATCTGCAGCCAAGCCCTCAGTGCCCCACACACAGACTGTCAACACAAACATTACCACTATAGCAGCACAAGCATTCACACAGACTATAGCAGAACAAGCATAAAGACTACTGATACTTTCCAGCTGAAGTCATCATTCCCTGGGGGTGTGATGCTATTTGTAGGCTCTGCTCTGTCTGAGGCGCTGTTTGACTTTAATCTGCGTTTTATTTTAACACAGTCTGAACTCACTTAGCTGGAACTAAGGTGACAGGTAAGATGATTTATGCTGTTAAACAAGTCTGTCACACACAAAATCACAGTCACAAAGTCTAGCCAACAGTTTTTCAGTCAGTCGCTCTCACCTTTTTGTTGAAAATCAAACTTCTAAACAGAACCATGAACGCTCGGATTGATCACAGGCTCCTGGAAATGCGCTGTTTAAATCCATTTTGTATTTTTTCTTGAGTTTTCAGACAATCTTAAAACTTTTTTGTCAGTGTTTGCTAATGTGCGTGTAATGAAAAATAAAATATTGGGTTTTATTTTATCTTTATAATAATTTTGGTTTATAGACACCTTTTTGTTCCAGCTTGTTTGTTAATGTCCTCAGGTATGTCAATAGTATTTACAGATAGATACAATCAGACCAAACTGCTGTCTTTCAGATCTCTCTCCCTTGAAATGGACCACACCTTGTATTGTTTTAATTCCACATGTTAATCCTGAGGCCAAACCAACTCAGGATTGTCATCAGATCAGCCTAGTCACATCTCACCATGTGACCCACCTATTCACTTTGTTTGATGTTTTGTCATTCTTGTTTAAATACTGCAAGCTCAGAGGCTCTGGAGATTGGAGGAAGAGAGAGGACACTCAGAGAGACGTGCTTGGGACTCAGGGAGGCTGGTCTCTGGCCCGGGCTGCCCAGGTCCTGTCCTGTCCATATCTGTTGCAACAAAGAATAAACCTGCATTCTATTCTATAACTCACAAGGCTTCGGAAATGGATTATTGGAAGAAAAATAATGTCCACCACATGTGTAACTCCTGAAAATTCCACCATTAGAGAAACATGTGGAACACCCCCAGCATGATATCACTGCAAAGCATCAATAGCAGAACAAGCACACACACACACACACACACACACGCGTGCACACCCATGCACACACACACACACACACACACGCGTGCACACCCATGCACACACACACACACACACGCGTGCACACCCATGCACACACACACACACACACATGCACACACACACACACACACACGCACACACACACACACACACACACACGCACACTCATAAATTGGTTGAAATTGGACTAGGCCAGTTATCAGTTTTTTCCTGGTTTTCAATGTTCAGATATTTTTTATTATGTTCTTACCTTTGTACCATTTCTCCGGGTCCTCCAGTTTAGCCTCTTTTCTGCTTGAGAGAATTACCTGTGCTCCATCTCTCCCTGTCCTCCTCCTCTGTAGTGTTAAAGACTGTACAATATTTTTTTTTCTCTGTCCTCCAGTCTTGTGTTTTTCTCTCTCTTTATCTACGGGCATGTTACCTGTTCACCATTTTGCTTTGTACTCCAGTGAAATGCAGTTTTCCTTTTGTTCTCCAGGGGTTTGCCTCCTGTTCACCATTTACCTTGTCCTTCAGTTATATATTTTTCTCCATCTCTCTTATCAAGGGAGTTTACCTGTGCTCAGTGTGTCCTTGCCTTCATAATTTCTTCCTGTATTATTGTAGAATGTTACCAGTTCATCATTTTGCCGTGTAGTCCTGTGATTGTGAAAAATTTGGCATGTTTGATTTTGTCCAGGGGAGTGCTGCCACCATTTTGTCTCCTTTATTCCTCTCTCTTATACCACTGGAGAAGGTTATTTATGCACTTTTTCTCCTTTTGTTTCAGTTGTTTTGGCCCATAGACTGTATATGTAAACGGACATAGCTAACCTGCTAGCTGCCACGTTCTAGAAAGGAAGTGAGCATGGGCGCACTTCCGGCTCCATCGACTCTGTTTCCAATTGACTTACATTGAAAAACTGTCACCTCTGTCTCTGTAACCGCTGCTGTGAGCCTCATCATTTTTGTGTTAAAATGTTCGTATTAACCCGCTCTACATGATCCCGGTGTTTTATTTATGTTTATATTTCCTATAACTGCTAGCCTCATGAGCTTCATTTGACTGGAGCCGAACGCTATGGGTGACATCACACTCCCTTAGTCCACTTCTTTATTTAGTCTATGCTCTGAAGAAACTGCCTGATCCACTTGGCCCACTACTAGAGATGTAATAATAGCCAAAATATCGTAATATCGTATCGTCAAAGGTCTCACAATAATATCGTGGGCTGTCACAATATATCGAATTTCAAGTTCCTTTGCTTAAATGCTTTGTTTTGTAGTAGCAACAGTTAATAAACATAATGAACTACATATCCCATGATACATTTCAGTGCAGACAACATGACAACAGAAATATGTTTTTTATTTTCATTCTTGGGATTATGACAGTAATGATTCAAACCAAAGTTTTGTCAAGGCAAAAGTATCCTATCTACAAATCTATTAGCTTCTCCAAAATATCACAATAAATATCATACCGTGCGATTGCATATCGTAATAATATTGTACCGTGAGATGCGTATTGTAATAATGTTGTATTGTGAGATGCTTATTATAATAATATCGTACCATGAGATGCTTATTGTAATACTGTCGTACCGTGAGACGCACATCGTAATAAGATCGCACCGTGAGATGCACATCGTAATAACATTGTACCGTGAGACGCATATCGTAATACTATTGTACCATGAGATGCATATATGGAGATAAGATCGTACAGTGAGATTTGCATTTCATTACATCTCTACCCACTGCTAAACAAAACTGCACAATCCTGAAAAGATCCTCAGTTTTTGCACAGTTTGCCTTTTCTTTTCAAACCATTAGGCAGTGGAATCAGCGACAGTCGAGTCAAATCTTCCCTCACCATTTTACCCTGTCCTTTACAACACTCAAGGTTCCCAAAGTGCTCAAAGTTTCCAAAGTGCTTTTCTAATAAAATCAAGAGTATAGAAACATGCAAAACTTTAAAGAGTAAAATAAAAACAAATTGTGCAAAGCGTCACTGCTAGTCTGAAAAAGATAGTCTGAACAGTCTTTTGGAGTACTTCCTGTTCACCATTTTACTGTTTTCTGTCTCTGTGTTCCAGGCGAGTGTTACCTGATGGAGTGGTCAGACTGGAGTCCGTGCGTCAGTATCTGTGTCAAGGAGGCCTCGGTGGAGTTTGGGTCGGTCCAGGTCCGGTCCAGAGCAGTCCTGGCCCAAGAACCAGAGAACCTCCAGCAGTGTCCGGACCAGGCCTGGGAGTCTCAGAGCTGCACTGGTGAGGATTCAAAACACTCACAGTATAAACTCATCTATATGTATTTATCTGATTACTATTTTGAGAAATAGAAATATCTGTATTGAGTAAATGCTAGATGGATATGTTTAAACTCATGGAACATTCCAGGCAAAGCAATAACATCTCCATGGAAACAAGTAGTTAGCGGACCCTCCACCAGAAACGTTGTGCAATCCATGTTATAATGTTGTTATCTCCTCAAAAACATAGCTGGACTTGTGTTTTCTTTCATTCACACATGTTTGAGTAACCCTTTATTATTAGTCTGTCTGCATTTTGAAAGCTGTTCCACCTTGTGATGTCATGTGCTGGTAGTTTTCAAGTTAACAACTACCTTTAGGTCAGTAGAGATTGGCAATTCCAGAGCTTAAATTATCCAAATGATTCTAGTGAAGGTGGCTAGCTCTCCACCCCCTTGTATCATCTGCCTATTGTCGCGGTGCGCGTTCTATCGAAAGACGACCAAGATTCAAAAACTTCCATTTAGCCAAAAATTTATTCTCCTAACAGAAAGTCTAATACAGAGCTCTGGGTCAGCCTCTTCCTAGACCAGTGCCAGGAGCAAACTGACTGACCGCTTGCCTTTCCCTTGGACCCGGACAGAAATACAATATGAATATGCAAATAAATGTTGATCAGGTTCCGCCCGAGCTCCTCCTCACTCTCCCATACTCTCCGCTGCAGTGTGAGGGATCGCAGGCCAGTTTTCGGTGACATCTCCTTCTTACTCCGATCCATGCTCCTCCACTAAGGTCATAAGGTCAACCTGGTCATAAAAAACATTCCACAGGCACAGCGGCGCTCTCTCTAGTACCATCAGAGCACACAATATGAAGCGTTTTTCAGCCTGAGTATTAAAGCAATCATATAACTCCAGTGGTTAAACAATATAACAAATACGTAATTTCTATCTTTAAGTATTAAAACAATATCATGAATATATGACATCTGTGTTTATATGAGCATGTGCGTGCATCTGAAAAGTTTTATTACTTGATATATCCTTCACTATCAATCACCTAACTTTGTGCCCTAATAAATGGATAATGGTTTATGTTTTACAGGCATCTAACTGTACCTCAACTAAGGCCTGTTGTGGCTCTGATATTTACTCAATTTCTTGTGACCGCTAAAACTAGTAGCTTTCTGGCATTTTTGTTTTTGTAAAGGTAGCTCACTGAAGGAAAAAGGTTGGAGGAGTTTGAAACACAGTGGAGCACTTCCTGTATTACCACATGACATCACAAGGTGGAACAGAGTGTTTTACGTTTCAGAGAAGAAGTTTAAATCTGCAGGATTTGTGTGTTAAACATGTGTGAATAAAATAAAACACAACTCCATGTCTGTTTGTGATGAGGAAACATTAGAACAGAGATCAATACGCTCATTTTTATTTAACAAAAGCGTTATGTGTAGTGTTTGCTGCTCTCTGCTGACAGGGGGGAGTGCGAATGTAGAAATTTCTAAAGTGGCACAGGTATTTGTAACATGACACTAAGAGATGAGGTGGTTCTTAACGCTCTAATGGTGAGGTGAAACAGCATAAGCCTCTTCAAGCTCACAAAGTTCCTTCAGAAAGAATCTATTTTAATGAGTGTGGAGTAATTGAATTAGCC
This sequence comes from Taenioides sp. WSHXM2023, assembly GCA_029959045.1. Classification (NCBI taxonomy): domain Eukaryota; kingdom Metazoa; phylum Chordata; class Actinopteri; order Gobiiformes; family Gobiidae; genus Taenioides; species Taenioides sp. WSHXM2023. Next base: position 5,135,723 of record CM057088.1, read on the forward strand.
TACATTACCCAGAGTCCCCTGGCTGCTCCGCTCTTCTTCACTGGGGTCAGCTGCAGCCCGTAGCATTTACCCAGGTCAAATATATAGCTCCCACTGCACTACACAGAGTATTAAACCAGCCATACACCCTCTCCACTCTCTCATGCTCTCGCTTTCTCTCTCTCTCTCACTCTATCTCTTCTCTCTTTCTCTTCTTTTTCTCTCTTTTCTCTATCTCCTCACTCTCTCTTTCCCCTCACTCTCTGTCTCTTCTCTCTCTCCCATCTCACTATCTTTTCTCTCTCTCCCATCTCACTATCTTTTCTCTCTCTCCCATCTCACTCTATCTCTTCTCTCTCTCTTCCATCTCACTCTATTGCTTCTCTCTTCCCTCTCACTCTCTATCTTTCCTCTCTCTCTCTGTCTCTCTCCTCTCCCAACTCACTCTATCTCTTCTCTCTCTCTTTTTCTCTCTCTTTGTCTCTCTCCCCCACTCTATCTCTTCTCTCTCTCTCCCATTTCATTCTATTTCATTTCTCTCTCTCTCTTTTCTTTTCTCTGTTTCTCTCCTCTCTCCCATCTCACTCTATCTCTTCTCTCTCTCTTCTTTTTCTCGCTTTGTCTCTCTCCCCTACTCTATCTCTTCTCTCTCTCTCCCATTTCATTCTATTTCATTTCTCTCTCTCTTTTCTTTTCTCTGTTTCTCTCCTCTCTCCCATCTCACTCTATCTCTTCTCTCTCTCTCTCTCTCTTCTTTTTCTGTCTCTTTGTCTCTCTCCCCCCACTCTGTCTCTTCTCTCTCTCTCTCCCATCTCATTCTATTTCATTTCTCTCTCTCTTTCTCTTTTCTTTTTCTCTGTCTCTCTTCTCTCTCTCCCATCTCACTCTATCGCTTCTTTTCGTCTCTTCTCTCTATCTCTCCCTCTCTCTCTCTCTCTTCTTTTCCTGTCTCTCTTCTCTCTACTCTCACTCACTCTTCTCTCTCTTCTTTTTCTCTCTCTCTCCACTGTACCCGTCTCACAGTTTGACAAACCCTGCAGTAGTCTCTAGTCTGTAGTCTCTAGTCTCTAGTCTCTCGTCTCTGGTCTGTAGTCTCTAGTCTCTAGTCTCCAGTCTCTAGTCTCTAGTCTCTAGTCTCCAGTCTCTAGTCTCTAGTCTCTAGTCTCTAGTCTCTAGTCTCTAGTCTGTCGCCTGTGCCCTGTGCTGCTGCTGTCAGCTCTGCCCTCTGTGTGATAAGTGAGGCTGATCATAATGTCACATTATCTCCACACTCCCTCAGTGAAACACTCAAACTGAACTTTACAGAAACGACAGGAGCAGCAGTGTGAACAGGTGACCCCGTCTGACAGGGACAGAGAGAGGAGCAGTCAAGCCCACTCTGGACACCTGCACCTGATATCTGATATTTTTTTACTATATATTATATTTTTAGTCAAGCCATGTTAGAATATTGTTACAGGATCAAAAACAGACCTAGAGTTGTGTTTTGTTTCATTCACACGTTTGAGTAACTCTTTATTTTTAGTCTATCTATATCTCCAAAGCTCAAAATGCTCTGTTCCACTTTGTGATGTCATGAAGTGGTAATTTTCAAGTTAACAGCTACCTATTACCTTTAGTTCAGCTCAGTTCAGTTAGTGTCTGGAGTTTAAAAACACAGTGTACCACTTCCTGTATTCCACATGATTGTGATAAAACAAATCTCAGACTAAAGTAACTTGAGTAAAAGAGCTCCAGACAGAACAGAGCCTCCATTTAGCTTCACACCCCTGGGGAATGTTGATGACATCTGAAAGTATCAATAAATGTCAAATCAAAATGTACCTCAACTCTATTACAGTCACTAGCACATGTGCCTTTTGGGTTCTGAAAATCATTGACGAGCTTTGCTGTCAGTAACTCTGTAATGAGTTATTGAGTTGTGGGTGTGATATGAGTGTCCTATTTTGATCATATTTTCTTTTTAAAAATCCCATATTTTGCTATTTTCTGATTTATATTTAGTTCTAATGTTGTTTCCTCATCACAAACAGACCTGGAGTTGTGTTTTGTTTCATTCACACATGTTTAACACACAAACCCTGCAGATTTAGGCTGACTTCTTCTCTAAAAGTTCACACACCTTCACTAGAATCAGTTGGTTAAATTCAGTTCTGGAATTACCAATCTCTATTGAACTAAAAGTTAAAGGAGCTGTTAACCACTTCATGACATCACAAGGTGGAACATAGAGATGTAGACGGACTAATAATAAAAAATTACTCAAACGTGTGAATGTAACAAAACACCAGGTATGTTTTTGTGGAGGTAGCAACATAATAACATGGCTTAAACCTCACAAGAGTCCATTTTGTGTAATATAGAACCACTAAACCTCACAGAAAACACTCCAAACAGTGTGAGAACTGCTCCTTTTGTGTTCCATGTGAAATCCTTCTTTCCCGTATCACTGCAGTCTTCATATATGCGATAAGAGTCCTTCTGGAGCCGAATGAGATTAGCCTCAAAGGAGCAGGACGCAAGACGCTCCAATCGTCTCCTCTCACTAATCTTTTCTCATTACGGATTTAAACGCTAATGCTAATGTGAGCTAATGCTAATGCGCCAGGTTTTCCCACGCACCACGAAACAGAAGATGCGACGCCACCTTTAGGACAGATCTGTTGACTATATTTACAGACACAGGTATATGGGTACACAAAACTAGGGCTGGCAAAAGTATCGAAGATCAGATACAAATTGACCGAAACTAGATACTCATTTGAGCAGGTATCGATACTGATGATCTTGAGCTGGATCAGAACCAATATAAGAGTACATAGACTAGTACACGCCCATGGACCACTACGGAACCTACCTGGACCACTGAGGGATTACACAGGACACATGGGAATACAAAAGAAAGTTCTAGGATTTAAGGTTGAAAAGGAGATTCTGTTGTCTAAAGAATGTTTGTTTGTATTTTTTTCTCATGGTATAAGAAATATCATAAGAATTGGTATTGAGTATCAAGTTTATTTCTCATTAAGAAAGTAGAACTCAAGCTTGACCAGAACCAGAAGGTGCATTGTTTAACTTTTCTGGTGGCAGATCCGTCAAATGTCCAAATAATTTCCCTTGTGGATCAATAAAGTTTGTCTAAGTTTAAGTCTAAGTCTAAATGCTTTTCTTCATGGAGACATTATTTTTTTGTCTGGAATGTTTCACAGTATGGCATTAAACCTTTCTATCTTCATGGAGACCAAACCAGGCTACGTTATAGGTCAGTTCTGTGACGAGGCGATTATTTTAGAGGTATAAACGTACCTATAATTCAATATATGTAAGGTTTAATGCCATACTGTGGAACATTCTAGGCATAGCAATGACATAAAGAGCACACAAGAGTCAGTTCTGAGTAATACAGGACCTTTAATTACATGCAAAAACGTTCTTGTGTGCTTTGTTTTAGGAGGAGACTGTTACGAGTACAAGTGGAGGAGCAGTGTTCTACCAGACTCTACCAGGCCCATCATCTGGTGCCAGAGGTCCGATGGAGTCAACGTCACAGGTACGTGTCACTGTGGGCTTCTGGGGTGCGCCTCACAGCAACAAGGTCCTGGGTTCAACTCTTACTTTACAGCTGATGTCAAAAACTGTCTCGTTTGTCCAGGAGGCTGCCCCCCACTGAGCCCCGGAGCCGACAGCAGCTCCTGTGACCCTCCCTGCCTCATGCCTCGCTCCTTCTGCTCGCAGGTAACACACAGCGCCTACTCTGTCCTTTTATGTCTGAAATGTTACGCAGTATAGCATTAAACATACTTACCTTGCTTTTAACCCTAAACAAGTGCCGGGGTCGTCTCTCTGACCTCTGACCTCTGATTTAATTGTTGTCATGGAGGGAGAAAAGTTTCGTGGAACATTCTAGGCAAAGCAATAACATCTCCATGGAGAGGTACAAGTGGCAGACCCTCCACCAGAAACGTTATGCAGTGCCTCTTTAAAATGATGAAGTCTGAATGAAAATACCTCAGCTAGAGCTTCATAGTTACAGTGGTTTTGAGGTGCATGGACTTTAAAAACACAGAGGAACTTCGTAGATTACCAAAAGATGACATACATTTACCTGCTGACGGATAAATGTTTTGATCTATGAAAAGGAGAGTAAATATAAAGGGTGTGCAAAAATATTGAAATATCGATATGTCGTATTGTTTAATTTGATGATACAGTATCGATATCGCGGGCTGCTGTATCGATATATTGCCAAGAGTATTTTTTGGCATATTTTACTAAATTATTTTGTGAAAAAGCTGCCATTGTGTTACTTGTTTGGAGAATGGAAGCTTGTTTATGCGATACATTTTCACTGTTTTGAAGAAAATGGGTGTTTTTCATATTAACTTGGTTTAATAAAGACTTTTAGTATCATAACCATGATTTAGCCTTTGTTTTTTGACTGAACCGTATCGAATCAATTTGAAATATATTGTATCGAATTGTATTGAATCAAAAGTGCATTATATCGAAAAACGTATCGTATCGTGGCCTATGTTTCGAGGTATGTATCGTATCTGCGACTTCTTAAAGATACCCAGCCCTAGTAAATATAACTAAATATGTCAGATTATTTTAACAATTTTTAACTTAGATTTCTAGGACTTGATATAATCTGACTAGTACAAATTGCCAGAGCCGTTTAAGTAACAGTAACAGTAACAGCTTCTAATGTAGAGGGTCTGCTATTTGCTTGTCTCCATGAAGATGTTATGTCTTTGCCTGGAATGTTCCACAGTATGACATTAAACATATCTCCCTTACATTTGTTCAATTACAGGTGTTTTATAGCTCAAAAATACCTTAAAAACACGAATTCTTACCATGTGCAGGCTCGCTTCTCCATAGATCTGACCATTAACCTGCCTCCATTGCGATTACCAAGTTTACTGGGCAGCAGTAAAGTTGGTATCCGACATAAACATCATTGGTTGAGTGGTCAGATCCACAGGTTGGCAGTGCAATTCCAGCTCCCACAGATGAATGCTGTCGGGAGCTGTGTCACACTGTTTCAGGTGTAATCAGAAACATCTGGCAGTCTTGTGTGATGTCACGTAGTACTTGAAGCTACAGTGACCAGAAAGCTGCAAATTGACCTTATTTACACTAAAATCGCCGCACAAAAATGACTACAAACATTAGATAACGCTTTTAAAACACTATAGCCAAAGAAAAGTTGATTTAGCGTTTCGTCCCATTTTAAACCTCCCTGTGTGTACATCTGCATTCAGAGCGCCGGCTTCTCTCTGACCTGTGTGACTCATGAGCGCAGGAGTTTGTCTCACATTGGCTAAAAGTTCTGCCCAAACTTAAATGTCGTCATCTGTAATAAATAGTCTCTGGTAGAAGAGCGAGGAGCAGCCAAGTGTGCTCTCAGTGAGTCTGGAGCATGTGACCTCCACCACAGATCCGGTCCGAGGAGAAGACAAGACTGCTCCTCTGCACCGCAAAAACAATGAGTGTGTTTACATGCGCTTGAGTATCCCGGTTATGAGCCTTATCCCGGTAAGGCATTTTAACAGGTTTCTAACAACAACAAAAGAAGACATACATTCAAGTAAGAACATGAGACTGTGGAGCTCCGTCACAGCTTCGGTAAAAGTCATTTTTAATAGTTGAAAAATACAACACAATGTCACAGAATCAGTTCAGTTCAGGAGCAACACAAACACACACAGATGTGAGCCTGGTGTTAAAATGTGGTTGTATTAAACAGTAGACTGCTTTATTTTGTTTATAAGTATAAAATATTATTACTTAAAAAGTTATGGTAGGAGTTTCAGTCGTTTTGGTAAAGTGCGAGTGTTGGTGGTGGCTGGAGCTGTCGATGGCGCAGCATGGCAGCCTTGCTTCCGTCAGTTTGCCCCAGGGCAGCTGTGGCTACAGAAAGTAAAAGTGAATGAATAACGGCGCTTCAGCAAGTCTGTAAATAGTCACAATGGTACAGAATTATAATTATTTGTTTTGTATCTCCCTATTTCTTTCCTTAGACTATTCAAGATACTTAAAATTGGCATAAAACCAAACTCTGTAACATCTTTTGGCAATAAATGTTTAGACTGCCTTTTGACTAATTTAAAAATGTACCTTGGATATTTATTTGAATTATGTTAATGCAGTAATAATTAGCTTTATTTATTTATTTATTTATTTATTTATTTATTTATTTATGTTGCTAAAATATGCAGGGACTACAGTAGCTCAGTTAATAATGTCGTGTCCACTGGCGGTTCGAATCCCGCGCTCGACATAAACATCGTCGGTCAAGCGGTCAGATCCACTGACGCACAGGTTGGAGGTGCGATTCCAGCTTCCGCAGATTAACGCTGTCGTTGTGTCCTTGGGCAAAACCCTCAATCCACCTTGCCCCCAGTGTGTGCGTACACCGGTGTATGTGGTTCCTTGATGTAAAGTGCTTCAAGTGTCCTGAAGATGGAAAAGGGCTGTATAAAAATGTGACCATTTACCATTTTTCCCACTTGGATCGAGTTCTGTTGTTGTATCCTTAGGCAAGACACTTCACCCTCTGTGCCTTGTGTGAATCTGGTGTGTGTGTGTGTGTGTGTGTGTGTGTGCGTGCGTGTGTGTGTGTGTTAGTGTTGGTGGTGGTCGGAGCAGTTAAAGGAGCAGATTGGCTTTGTATCTGCACTAAATAACAGACTTATGCACATCACAAACTTTACAATCATCCCTGTACTTCTCTCACTTTTAGTCCATGTCGCTTTTGAATATTTGCATTTTTATTTTTATTTTTGAGCTGCTTTTGGTTTATAGAAAGTTTCATTTCCTCATTTATTTTGTTCCATCATCCCACGGCACTTGAGGAAATGCAAAATCTTTTCCTACTCTACTATTTCTTTTACTTCCTAATTGATTTAAACTTCAAATTAATGTTTCATATCTCTTTCCTTATTAAACTATTCCAGGTCATTTTATTTCACATTTTTCTCTGTGTTTGAAATTGAGTTGAATCCAAAATCAGTAACATCTTTTGGCACTAAATGTTTACACTGTATTTGACTCAATTTAACTAACTAAAAATATGCCTTAGATGGTTATTTGAACTAATAAAAATTTGCTTAATTAATACATTTAATTTTATTTATTTATTTATACAGCTAACTTTTAAAACGATTTCTCAAAATTACCAGCCAGTAGAGAAAAAAATAATATTAAACGTAATATGTGTCTAATATTTCTGTAACTGTTTAGTAATTATAGTTAAAAAATAATAATAAAAATTAAATTATTATATGTATATTAAAATATCAATGCATTTTAACTTTTCTAAATTCTAAAATCAAATAATTCAACCTACACTCTCACTTTTTTTTTTTTTTTTAAATTTGTGTGTGTGTGCATATTTTTTACTGTCCTCTTCCCCCAAATAACCCCAGTGTCTCTCTTTCTCTCTGTGTGTTTCTATTGTGTTGTGGCGCCCCCTGCAGAGCGGCCTGTGCATGTGCGAAGAGGGCTACACTGAGCTGCTCTCTCCGGTGGGTCAGCTCCTGCGCTGTGCCCCTATCCCCGTCCTGGAGGTCCCCACGGCGCAGGACCCCGGGGCCGAGGTGGACACCAGCCGAGCGGCCAGCCCCACCCAGAGCTCCACCGTCCAGCCGGGGAGAGGGGGCAGGTCCTGGTACCTGCAGCCCTACGGAGCCGGTAAAGATACTAAAAAAGTCACATTCACAGGAGAGAAGTGAAGCTTTTCGAATGACTTTAGAATGATCTGGAGCTGTGTCAGAACAAGTATAAGAGCACATAGACGAGTACACGCCCATGGACCACTATGGAACCTACAGGACCACTGAGGGATTACACAGATATAAGGGCACATGGGAATAGCAAGTGGAGGAGTTCAAGTATCTCGGGGTCTTGTTCACAAGTGAGGGGAGGATGGAGTGTGAGATTGACAGGCGGATCGGTGCAGCGTCAGCAGTGATGTGGTCGCTGTATCGGACCGTTGTGGTGAAGAGGGAGCTGAGCTGAAAGGCAAAGCTCTCGATTTACCGTCAATCTGCGTTCCTCCCCTCACCTATGGTCAGGAGCTTTGGGTAATGACCGAAAGAACAAGATCGCGGATACAAGCGGCCAAAATGAGTTTCCTCCGCAGAGTGGCTGGGCGCTCCCTTAGAGATAGGGTTAGGAGCTCAGTCACACGGGAGGAGCTCTGAGTAGAGCCACTGCTCCTCCACGTCGAGAGGAGCCAGCTGAGGTGGCTCGGGCATCTGTTCCAGATGCCTCGTGTCCAGGAGGCATCCGGCATGTCCCACCGGGAGGAAGCCCTGGGGCTGACCTGGGAACGCCTTGGGGTCCCCCCAGAGGAGCTGAAGGAAGTGTCCGGGGTGAAGGAAGTATGGGAGTCCTTGCTCAGACTGTTGCCTCTGCGACCCAGCCCCGGATAAGCCGAAGAAAATGGATGGATGGGAATAGAAAAGAAAGTACTACCATTTAATGTTGAAAATCACATTCTATTGTCAAAAGATTTTTTTTTTTTTTAATTATCATCAGAATCAGTATTGAATATTGGCTGTATTCCTTAGTATTGAAATGAAGTTTGATATATTTAAAGCCATATTGTGAAACATTAGAGCAAAAGCAAAGGTTGTGAACCCTGCACCAGAAAAGTTACATCGTACACCTTTAAACCACTGAAGTAAAATATGTTTTAACACTTTAGCGCTCAACGTTTGTAAGCAGGACACAGATGAAGAGTGTAAGCGGCCATCCTGGATCTCCTGTCTCTTGTCTGGTCTTAGGAGTTGTGTGTCGTGTGCAGAGCTCTTCAGTGTATCTCTGTGCCGTGTGCAGACTCCTGAGTGTATCTCTGTGTGTTGTCTGCAGATGGGAGGCTGAAGATGTGGGTGTACGGGGTAGCAGCGGGGGGCCTGGTGCTCCTCATATTCATAGTGTCTATGATTTACTTAGCCTGGTGAGTGCTCTTCAGTCCCTTTCGTCATTCAACAGCCATTCATCACCTCCCATAGTGTTTAGTCCCAGAGCGCAGACTGTAGAACCAGGCCCAGACTAGAGAATCAAACCACAGCAGTTTGGATCTTTCTGTAGGCTTCTTTGCAAACTGTTAGTCTCTTCAATTCAAATAGCAAAAAGGGCCACATTTGGTAAGATTTGCCACTGTAGCAAAATGTGGCCCTAATTTTGTAATGTAGACATAGACTTAGACAAACTTTATTGATCCACAAGGGAAATTATTTGACTCAAAAAGGTAGTTGTTTTCAGGAAAAACCTCAGGAGCTACTGTACCCAGCTGCCACTCTCTCAGGCGCTCAGGGTGTGTCGAAATGCAAGAAATGTAAAAATGCGAGGTACAAACCCGAGACACAGAGTGATTCTATTAAAAGTCCTTTATTACATAAGGCCGGATGCCAGCGCTTATCGACCAGCTGGCTGGTCTTTGACAGGGTGTCCCTAAGTACGTACTTCCATAAATCAGGCGACTAGTCACATGAACACAGGAAAAAGTAGGAAGGTCACTAGATGGCGCACTAGAGCCCGAAAAGAATATATAGGCAGACACACAGAAAAGCAACGCTGATTGGAGATTTCTTTGTATATTACCAGACCAGATCATAGTATATTGGCCGATTTAAAAACATGTCATCCGCTTACACTAAAGTTCCCAAACTGTTGTTCCTGGAGCCTGGCTGTACAGTCTGCCTTCCCGTCCCATCCCCCCGCCCCTCACCCGCTCTCATGCCCTGTCGTCTGTCCCTGTGAGCGCAGCAGCTACTGTGCCCGCCTGCACCGCTCCCTCCGGGCACAAGAGGCCGCCGTTAGCATCGCGGCTAACGGTGACATCGCTAACGGGAGCGCGCGGTGGGAGGGGCCAGACCCTCAGCACGTCCTGTACACCTGCCCCGGGTGCAGAGAGCATGCCCAGAGCAGCGGCATCCCCGTGAGCGCCCCCTTCTGACCGCACTGACCGCAACACTGTGACCTCTGACCCCGAGCCCCAGCCCCGCCCAGTGCCTTTCAGGGGACAGGGGAGGACACAGGAGGACAGGTGGATATGCTAGTTAGCAGTAGCGTTGTAGCTTTTAGTGGTGTTGAACCTAGCATAGAGGTGGCTTAGTTTTTCTTGTGTTTTAGTGTTTTAGAGCGACCAGATGTCCCTATTTACCTTTAAGAAATTAAAAAAAATGTACACTAGCAGTCAAACGTCTGAACACGCCATCTTTAAGTGGAAAATACCTCTAATGATAATTTCCCAGGAGTTGCCCTGGGACTGCTAAATCTGTTGATGTACGGAGATTTTCAACCACTGCAGGTGAAATATACAAAACTCTTTTAGCATTTTTGAACAATAAAAAACACAGAAAAGTACCACATTTAGGAAAAGCATATATTCTTTCACACGCCTTAATTGGCCTTTAAATTACACTAAATTGAGTCTTGTGAGTTTTAAGTCATGTTAGAATGTTGTTACCTCATCAAAAAACATACCAGGAGTTACATCTCAAAAGCTCAAAATGCTCTGTTCCACCTTGTGATGTCATTTAGTAGTAGTTTTCAAGTCAACAGCTCCTTTTAAATTTAGTTCAATTGAGATTTTCAATTCCAAGGCTGAAATTATCCAAATCATTCTTGTGAAGGTGTTTGGAGTTTAAAAACACAGTGGAGCTTCTTGTATTACCACATGACATCACAAGGTAAAACAATGTTTTCAGTTTGAGAGAAGAACTCCTAAAGTTCCTAAATCTGCAGGGTTTGTGTGTTAAACATGTGAATGAAACAAAACACAACTCCAGGTGTGTTTTTTGACGAGTAAACGTTCGAACATATAGATCAGAAAATAGCATAATATGAGCCTCTTTAAAAACGCGTGTATTGTCCTAGCCATTAAAGGTCCAAATTTGTCTCATTGTCTCCTGATTGTCCCAGTGACGTCCGCGGACAGACTGAGATGTTGGAGAGGAGCGGGTAGATAAGATGCTGCAGAGTCGGTGTAATGTCTTTTATTGTGTTTGGAGATAGGCTCTGCTGCAGGGCTATTCACAGTGTGTCCCATTATACTGCGAAGGCAATCCAATACTGCAAGTAAATGTCATGGGGCATTTCACTGTTTAACTGCAAGGAATCACTTTTTCTGGTAGTTAAATTTCAAGTATTTGCAGTAGTAGAGAGAGTACTGCAAATTTATACTGAATTAAAAGTACAGTTACATGGATAAATCTATAATAATCTACTTAAGTACTATTACTGCTACCATAATTATACTTAAGTAAAAGCTAAACGTACATATGAACAAGTTTTAAGCAGCATTTTAGATCTGTGTTTACTATATATGAATTTAAAAGATTAAAGGTCTTATATTACAAAGTTGACTCTTGTGAGCTTTAAGCCATGTTATCATGCTGTTACTACATAAAAAAAACATGATTTGTTATTATTAGTTTATTAGTCTGTCTACATCTGCAAAGCTCGGAATGCTCAGCTCCACCTTGTAATGTCATGAAGCGGTAGTTTTTAAGTTAACAGTTACCCTTTACGTTTTGTTCAGTAGAAATTGGCAGTTCCAGGGCTAAAAATATCCAAATGATTCTAGTGAAGGTGAGTTTAAAAACACAGTGGAGCACTTCCTGTATTACCACATTCTAAATCTGCAGGGTTTGTGTGTCAAACGTGTGAATGAAATGAAACACAACTCCAGGTATGTTTGTGTTGAACATTAGAACACATAATATGGGCCCTTTAATACTAAATATGGGGGAGTGGAATCACAATGTTATCTTTAATGCTCCCGAATGTGTTGAAATATGTATTGTGAACTGAATGTTGAAAAAAAAATGATAGTATGATAGATGTAGTGTGCTGCCGCCCTCTGGTGGCCACAGTGAAACAAAGCACAGCTGGAGTTACTATGGAAACAAATGACAAATAGGATAACATTTGTTGAAATAGTACGTTTAAAGTCTGAATGAATATTGATGATTTGCATTGTGTTGTAGTTTCCTCATCACAAACACACCTGGAGTTGTGTTTTGTTTCATTCACACATGTTTAACACAAAAGACTGAGTCCTTCTCTCAAACAGACAACACTCAGTTCCACCTTGTGATGTCATGTGGTAATACAGGAAGCGCTCCACTCCACACACCTTCACTAAAATCATTTGGATAATTTCAGCCCTGGAACTGCCAATCTCTACTGAACTAAAGGTAAAAGGAGCTGTTAACATGAATACTACCACTTCATGACATCACAAGGAGGAACAGAGCATTTTGAGATTTGTGTGAATGAAACAAAACACGACTCCAGGTATGTTTTTGTGGAGATAACAGTATTATAACATGGCTTAAAGGTAATATTTGCATAATGTAGGACTTTTAAGGCGAGACATTAAAGCTTATACAGTTTTACAGTCTAACTCCTGGCCTGATTTATTAAGGTATCAGATATAGAAAATCATAATTTCATAATAATAATAATAATAATAATAATAATAATAATAGTTTCATTGAAAATCATAATTATTTTCTTGTATGTTTATAAATTATAGTGAACTTCTTTTTTATGTTGTAATCAAACACACGGTTTTTGAGAAAGTGTAAATGAAAAAAAAGGGAAATTTACTCCCAGAAACAACAGACACTTTGCCATTGATGGTTCAGGTGTCAAGACAATTCTGTTTTTTCATAATCGATATGAAACACCTCACCTCACCTGTCGTACGTGCAGTGTTTCTCATGACTTTGCATTGTCATTCCCTGCCTTTTTCTCATGTGTTTGTGTCCTCATATACAGTTTATGGAAATACCATTACCGTAAGTATGGTAGACCTGAAGATCGTGGTGCTCTTCTAAATAGTCTTCACTGGTGACAAAACAAACAAAAAAACAAGCCCCAAGGAAAAAAAAAAAAAAAAAAGCATGAGTGGTAGATATGTACAAGTTGTTATAATGCATTCAAAAACTTTCAGTGAGTTTGACACACGTTTGTGATGTCTTAAAAAATGTTTATCAAGATATTTCAAATTTAAAGTTACGATTTCTTACCTCAGTAAAAAAATTTTGCCTGGCAAATCCAGACTGCTAGCTCTATTCTTCTGATACTGCTGATATCAGTCTGGTCCCCACTCCCTCCTCTGTGTCTCAAGGTCAAACAGTCGTCCAATCAGATTCATTTTTTTTCAGTGACACATGTGAAACGAAGGAGCTCATTGGTCAGCCTTCATTTATAAATAAAATCACTTCTCTCACCTCAGATTAGCAGAGTTTAGTGTTTTGATGATTGGATGGACCATGTAAATCCCTCATTGGCTAATCAACCTGTCAATCACGCCCATTCGCCGGTAACCAGGCTCACATATTTACATAGTGCACCTTTAGCTGTTTCTATGGTGTGTTATATCCTTCCCATTCACGCAAATTGAACCATACTGAAATAATAAAATGCCGTCTGTATCAGAGCACCACAGTGTTCAGGTCCATCACATGAGAAGAAGCTGAACTTCTAACTGTGTCTCTGTGTCTCCTTCTGTCCTCAGCAAAAAGCCAAAGAGACCTCCGAGACAGAGGCAACAGAACAACAACCGCCTAAAACCTCTGACGCTGGCCTACGACGGAGACACAGATATGTAGGACCGAGGGACTTTTGGAATACAGGGAGACAGGTGGACAATGACAGGAGTGGATAATAGGCTATGAGAGAACACCTGGAAACAAATGGACACTATGAGACGAGTGGACAAGAGGAGAAGACACCAGGAGATGAGAAGACACTATGAAACAAGGGAACATACAGAAGGACCGTGGGGCAGATGCACCCTCCTCTGGACCGGAGTCCTGGAGAGGATCAGCCATTTTAAACCAAGGAAACGTGGCCATCCTCCTTCTTCCCTCTTGCTCCTCTCGAACTTGTGTCGCAGGATCCGACATGGCCGTCTTTGTTCTACCCTCTCGCTCCTGCAGATCTCGTGCTGCTGGGATCCAACATGGCAGCCTTTCTTCAGCCCTCTTGCTCCTGTCGAATTAACGTTGCTGGTATCCGACATACGCCCTCCTTTCCTCTCGCTTCCTGATGAACTTGTGTCACAGGATCCAACATGGCCGCACTCCTTCTACCCTCTGTCTCCTGTCAAACCATGGATCTATAATAAGAACTGGATAAAACAACCCCCTAAGATTGACTAGTGGCCGCTCCAGGTACTGCAGCTCCCAGAAGCTTGGGCTCAGAAACAATTCCACTTCTGTATTTTCAAAACATGAACATAAAAAAAATTAAATCCTCAAAATGCCTAAAAGTTAGCTTTGTGAAGAGTAAGCTTAGTGCCGCTTTGATCCCACTTTGATCCGCACTCTGATTGGTCAGAACGTTACTGACCTCACACGGAGGGGAGGAGCTAGCCCCTATTGAGGAGGTAATCCAGAAGAGCTAAATCTAAAGAGCTAAATCTAAATCTTTGCCAGCAGGTTAAATAAAATCGAACACAATTTTCAACAATTTTCCTCCCCCACTGGGATATTTAATTTCTTATCTGACACTAAACCACCATTTTAGGAAAAAAAAAAAAAACAAAAAACAACTGTCAAATCCAGATTAAAACTCTGATTTCACTTCCATTTTAGCTAGGATTGTATTGAGGAAGTAATCCAGAAGAGAGAATTATCTTTGGGCCCACGCGCCAACGAGCACAGGCTGTTGAAAACAATACAAAGCCATCATTCCAGATTTTATTATATTTCCGTGTGTCGAACATGTGCTGCTTGGATCCAACATGGCCGCCCTCCTTCTTCCCTCTCATCTCGAGCTTTTCCGGGGCTTTGAGGATTCTTCGCTTCAGATGGTGCCAAAACAGAAAACAGAGAGAAGAGCTCTTAAAGGGTTTGGAGCGCTCTTCTACGTCGATCCTCTTCATGACTAAAGAGCCAGGCCCCTCTCTCTTTCTCTCTCTCCCTCTTTCTCTTTCTCTTTCTCTCTCTCTTTCTCATGTGGACTTGGGTGAGGAGAAACTGGAGGACAAGGAATCGTGGTGGTCCAGGCTCTACATTGCACTATATTAGTGCAGCATGATATGCACAGTGACTTCTACCTTTGCCATAGACACTGCACTGCAATGAATAAGAATCTACATGAGTTCAAATCAGCTGAATTCAGAATGTTACGTTGATTTGGATTTTACTTTTCTTTAACCTACAAAAAGCGATTTATTTAACTAGGAAAAAGTACCAACCCAGCAAATGGAGCTAAGTGGTTTTATATTACAAGTGGAATTTTGTTGCAATTACGCATACACACACAAAGAAAAAAAGATAACAAGTTTTACCCTGAGAAAGAAAAAATATTATAATATTGAAATCAGAATTAAAGATTGCGGGGTATGTAAAGGTGACGTTTTGGAGCTTTCTACCATGTTATAACGTTGTTCCCTCACCAAAAACATGCCTGAAGTGGTTTTAGATGTTTGAATAATTTAGTGATCCCCCCACGCCTGTAAGATTCTGTCCAATGCTCCGCCCACAAGCCTACATCACCCATGCTTCCACACGACAATTCTCAATAAATATACAAAAACACGTTACAAAACTGTACACAACTTCACAAACCTGATGTTATGTGCAGTATTTTCATTAGAGAAATAGCGCTCTGAAGGGGGGGTGACTTAGCGTGGCGTGAGTGTTTTAAAATAAATCTGACTCACTCTAAATATGGTAATTCAGTCATTTTGTTTTATTTGATTTTTTTATTCAAATCAATAACATTATTTTCCATCTGAATCAAACAGGAGCTCTTTGACTTATTTCACAGCATTTCTGATTTTTTTTTTTTTTTTTTTTTTTTTTATAAGCTAAATCTTTGCCAGCGGCTTAAAGAAAATCCAACTAAATTTTCAACAATTTTCCTGCCCCACTGGGATATTTCATTTCTTATCTGACACTAAACCACCATTTTAGTTTAAAAAAAATAAATAAATAAAAAACTGTCAGATCCAGATTAAAATTCTGATTTCACTTCCATTTTAACTCCAAATGTGTGTTATTTGTTGCAGTGCAGTCCCACTCTTTAAATCCCTGTGAATAGATCTGGTTCCTCACGTTGGACTTTTGGTTCTGATGAAATGCATTTGTGGCTTTTGTGCTGTGTTTATTGAAGACGACATCTGTGTGGGGTCAGAAATGAGGACATGTCCACAACCAAAACACTCAGTTTCCACTCTCTATGTAAGCAATCAAACCAGGAAGTGCTCCTCCGTGTTTTTAAAGTCCATACATTTTCACTGGACTCGTTCTGGTCACTTTTACTCTTGACTTTCTATTTATCTGTTCGCTTCATGTTGACAGTAACCATGCTGCTAATTTGTATTTTCAAAATGCTTCACTCCCCACTGTTGCCAGCAGAGGGCGGCAGACAAAAAAGCTAGTGTGGTGTTTTTCATTCTTTAATTAAGTTATAAATGCCAATAGATATGGGTAGGACTTGGTCATATTTACTCAAGTTCATTTTTACTTAAAGAGTAAAGGTCGCCACACACTACAGGAGAATTTGCCCGATTTAGGCTGCGATTTGCTTCTCCCTGAGTTCGAGGAGGCGCCGACTTTGTGCGATTTGGAAGTCGCTGCGCTCCTCGTGTGTGTGCGCTCCTCATGTGTGTGGTGTCTGTGAGACTCTGAGCTGCTCTGTCAGATCATAACCACCAAACATCAGCAACGCTACGGTAACAGCTGATAAAACAGAGCGTCAGGGGCAGATGGAGTGAGCGCAAGATACAAACTCAGGAAACAAGGAAAAATAATGAGAAGACATTATCCGTAGAATTTGTCCTCTACAAATAATGAACCACTGTCTATTAATCCAGTTTGAGGCGTTCTTCAAAGTTCTTTAAAGTAAAATGGCCAAAGTAGTTCCTCACTTGTGGATCGGTGTGAAGTGACTGAAATATTGCACCACATTTCACAAATAATAATAACACAATTTACTAGAAGCGCAATAATCTGATCTTTTGAACACTTAAGAGTCTCAAAGCGAGTGGTTTTACTGTAGACAGGAAACAGCTGACGCGAGGTACGCTCACCATGTAGCCTGTTTTATGCAGACATATCCCGCTGCAGTCTTTGCGATCAGAGATTTTAAGTCTCGTAAGATTCTTTTATGTTTAAAAATTGTTTAAGACTGAAAACTCCTGTAGTGTGTGGCGGCCTTAACTTTATATTACAGGTGCACTATTTCACTTTTCAGGTGTGAGGTCTGGCACCATCTTGTCTCAATGTAAATGTTATTTTTTGCCCTAAATATTCCACAGTATGTCTTTAAATTGATCTATCTTATATGTATTCAATGAAAGGAGTTTTTATTTCTTAAAACCTTGAAAAATGCATTCTTATTGTGAGTGGGGGTCGTCTCTCCACAGATCTGACGTGGATCTTGGCCTTATGGCTGTCCCCATAGAGATAAATAAGTGAAATGCCAGACTCTGGAACATTCTAGGCAAAGCAATAGCATCTCCATGGAGACAAGCAGGTGACAGACCCCCCACCAGAAAAGTTACACAATGCACCTGTAAAACTGGACTTGTCGGAGTAGTTTTCAGACACTATTCTTTTCCTTCTCAAGTAATATACTGTGCAGTGTAAAAGTACTCTTACTTGAGTAAATGTTTTGGTAACTCTTCCCACTGTGAGTGAGTCTGACGTGACAAAAGCTTCATGTGACAATATGAAATGATTTGAACATTTGTTTCTTACAGCGCTCCTTCAAAAATGTTTTTGTCATTTATATAAATTTTATGGTCTATACTTTTACTTTATATTTTAATAGTTTTCACAAATACCTTTTACTCTTATTTTTTCTGCTACCCTACTCATCTCTAAATTCTAATACAGTGCTGTCCAAAACTATTTAAAAAACGGAGTATTATATGTTGTATATTATTTATATGTTTATTTTTATTTAGCGTGGACATAACCTCATTCCTTACTTCAGTTAGAGGTGCATTGTGTAACTTTTCTGCTGGAGGGTCCGTCAAAAGCTTTACTCCATGGAGGTGTTATTACTTTGTCTGGAATGTTTCACAGTATGGCATTAAACCTGACCAAGTTACAGGTCAGATCTGTGGAGAGGCGACCCCGCTCACAGTCAGAATGCCTGTTTTTTGAGCTATAAAACCACCTGTAATTGAATAAACGTAAGGTAGATCTGTTTAAAGTCATACTGTGGAACATTCCAGGCAGAGCAATGACATATCCGTAGAAACAAGCAGGCGACGGACCCCCAACCAAACCAAAAAGTTACACATCTTTAACAAATTTTTATTAGTTAATCTTACAAATGTATCTTTTTATTTGTATTTTTTTTTTTACTCGTGACATTATGCGAGGACTGACTTGGACTTGGAACCACACGTGAGTCCAGGAGTCATGTCTGCCTTATAGGGTCAGTCCAAACCTCCCACACACACGGACCAGAGCTGAGCCCATCTAGTATAGCAGACTCATGTATCATAATGTAGGTGCTTCAATCTTGTACAAAAGAAAAATATAAAAGGACGTGCGATTCGAGGTGTGTGCACTGCAAACAGGAGATCAGTGAAAAAGACTTGAATTCAAACTTTTCTGTTTTGGTTTGAGTACATTTGACTAGTTTATATATTCTGATATGGCGTAAATGTGTACAAATATCCCAAAATTATAAACTAAAAGTGCACTATGTAACTTTTTTGGAGGTCTGTCACCTGCTTGTAGCTATGGATATGTCATTGCGCTGCCTGGAATGTTCCACAGTATGACTTTAAACCGCTCTGCTTTACATGTATTAAGTGACATTTGTTTTAGAGCTCAAAAATACCTAAAAAAACAACATTCTGACTGTGAGCAGGGTCGCCTCTCCACAGATCTGACCTGTAACTTAGCCTGGTTTGGTTTCCATAGAAAGAAGTTAGAAAGGTTTAACGCCATACTGTGAAACATTCCAGACAAAACATTAACATCTCCACGGAGAAAAGCGTTTGACGGACCTTCCACCAGAAACGCTACACGACTCACCTTTAAGAGAACCTTTTTTTTTGTCTGAAATTTCACTGTTGCAATGCAAAGTTCAAGAACAGCAAGAGAATACAAATATGCAATCAAAAATAACTTAATGTAGCAGAGCATCTATCTATAATTATTCACCACGATGAGTTTATAAGCACTTTTCTCAGCTGTCCGAGATCAGAGTGCAGTTTTGTTGTCACAGTAACGCAACGACTAGCACGCTAATACGCACATCTTGATTATCGGTAATTAAAAAGCATTATAATTAGATGACGCAGCCCCGATCGGTATATTTTTTTCCACAATTTGAGAAGAAACAGATAAAGTTAGGTCTGCGAATTCAAGTCTTTTAACCTCTGTAATTAAATCTGACCTTTTGCAGTGTGAGGACGTCTGCCTGTGTCCGATTTGTAAATAGTGATTTTTTATTTTTCTGCAGATCAAATGGAGGAGTGTACATTTATTTTGTATGCACACAAAAGCTTAGTTTGAATATGAGTGCGGCTGTCAGAAACCACGTGCTGTGTGTGTCGTGAGGTCGGCCATTTTGTACAGCTCGTTTACATGTTTGGGTTATGGAACATGGAAATAAATGAGAACACGGTTGTAACACTAACTTATGTTTTTGTTTCTCTTTTCATTATTAGATGTTTAGTAAATCTCTGATATGAATAATAATGGTTTAATGACTTATAAACAAAAAAACACATAAACAACTTTTAGTTCATAATGAAACTGGGTGTTACTGTGTTGGAGGTTCATTTTTTCTTTTTTAGTTTTGATTGATTGATTCGTATTTATTTTGAGTTTGTGCCAAGAGAAACAATAATCATATACATATTATATATACGTTGTAAACAAGAGAAAAGCACATTTCTCGAAAAGGAGTGGGAAGAAGAAAAACTTATATTAACCCACCCCTATTTCTTACATAGTTTCAAAATGATGTACATTGATCACAAAACTTTACAAATATTTACATATAGCAAAATAAATTACACACTATGCATACTTAATATCATTTTTACTCAAGGTCATTTTTTTTATCACCCAGTGCTGTCACTTACCCTTATACCACGAAAGCAAAAACTCTTTATAATTTCTTTTGAAGCTGTGAATATTTGGGCACTGCTTCAGGTTGTCTCCCAACCCATTCCACAGACTGACCACAGACACAGATACACACACACAGATACACACACACACGCACGCACGCACGCACGCACACACACACACACACACACACACACACAGATACACACATGTTTTTCCTTTGTTTTAAATGTACCCCTTCCCCTTAATTCATCATGTACTTCTTGTGTTTTTGGATATTGAATGGTAGTATATTTTTGTTTGCTTTATACAAAAGCAAAGCAGTGTAGAATTTTACAAAATCAAAAATTTTGGATAAATTCAATTTGAAGAACAAGTAGTTCTTTAAAGAGGAGGTGTTTTACTTCTATGTGGCATTAACTACTAACACATGATTTTTTTAATCTCCATGTTACTTTTTATTGTTTTTTAAATGCTATATTTGCTGAAAACAACGTATTAACATGAACATATTAACATCACTTTTGTTTTTGAGTCTCCCCTCCCTTTGCTCTGCATGCTAAGTCACTCCCCCTTCAGAGCACACGATCAGCGCACATCCTGTTTGTCAGGTTGTTGTGTACAGTTTTAAGTAGGGTTCGAATAGGGACCAGGAGAGATCACTGAATTGCTCAAACATGCATGGAAAACGTGCTTTCGTTTAACTTTCTGTGGCTAAAAAAAAATGACACAATGTGGATTTATTTTAATATTGTGTTTACTGAAGTTTGAAATGCCTTTTTTAAGCCTTTTTTCAGAAATACTATTTTCATTAGTAACCTCAAAATTTCCATATTCAGTGGAGGTAAAAATAAATAAACAAATACATAAAATTAAAAAGTAAATTTTCGCTGGATTCAGACAAACAACTTATGGTAGTGTAATTATTCCAAAACTCCACTGTTTATGTTTTATTTTATTTTATTTAGTTAACTAAGCATTGCAATACAATACAATGATACAATACTAAAATTTCAAACTTGATATACTTGACTTGATACTTGATTTCATGAGTATTTTCAAGTTTTTGTTGCATATAGAATCTTTAGTAATTTTTAGAATAGCAAATTTGAAAACTTACACCATTTTCTGTTCTATGTTATAATGTTGTTTCCTCCATTTCTCCATTTGGACCATCCTTTAATGCCACTGAAGAACCTGTGAGGAGCAGTGAGATCCATCTCCAGATCTTGAGCTGATCTTGGTCAGGACTGCCTTACCTTGAGGATTTGACCTATAGGCTCTATTCATGTTTACCGAAGACGTTTGGAAACATGCGGATGCGACTTCCGGTGTAGTTACCGACACTGGGCATGTGATAAAACCGTGGATTCAGCAGCAGCGTCTTCACAACCTGCCAAAGTTTTCCATGGAGGACGGGACTCTGATCACGTCTTCGATGTCACTTACAGACAGCTGGTTGTAACTGTAGATCTGCCAAACATAACGGAGCGCTGCAATGGCATTTTATTTTTTTTTTTAAATTAAGTTAGACAAATTATAATACATAAATTAATAGGCAATTTAAGGAAAAAAGAAAGAACACAATGGCATCTAGATGAAGAAAACCAGGCCATTTTCTCAGTTTTCCCAGATTTTGTCAGTTACTCTCGCCAACTGAGCCCCAAGAGAACTCGTCATCCTTATGTTTCTAAACGTCTGCCGGTTTTGTGACGCAAGTGTGAATAGAGCCCACTGTGCATGTTTTAGATTCATGGGGAAATAGAATACCTGGAGGACACCCAGACACAGGGACAACATGCAAATTCTGCACTGACAAACCAGACTGAACCTTCTTGCTGTGACGAGAGATTGTTTGCATATTTACGTCCCAAAATATGAGCAATTAAAAATGACTTATTTGTGTTTGAAAACAGTATAGCCTAGAGTGAGCAGACGTCCCTGTGTACCCGGGACAGTCCCAGTTTTAAGCCCTGTGTCCCCTGTCCCAGCAGATTTATCCAAAACCAGTGATTCGTCCCAGTTTTATACAAGAATGTTTCAGGTGTCCCTATTTTTGACCAATCTGATCCCTGCCAACAGAAAAGAGAGGCAGATATTGCAACTTGTTTAGGTAAAATACAGAAAAGCTGCTTAAAAATGACCAAAACACAAAGAAAATGTGACTATACTGACTCACGTTAGTGCAGAGTGCATTAAAGTTTCCTTATTTACGCACTCGTTTCACAATTTTATTATTACCAACCCAAACGAGGGATGTCCCAGTTTTTAAAAAATCTGGACACCCTAGTGTAGCCTACGTGATGAAAAAATGTTTCGTAGATTTTTTTGTTATATTTATGTAAATTAACTCCAATAGAATTTTCTAATTGATATCTCAAAATTATTATTATCTTATTGTTTTGTTTTGTTTTTTTTCTGCCTTAAATGACTAAAACTGAGCAACTCTCAGCATAAACAAGTGAAACAGGAAGTGCTCCTCTTTGCTTTGACCTGAATTTTTCCACAGATAAACTGCCCTCATCACTCACTGTCGCCAGCAGATGGAGCCATACAATCTTTCTATGTGCCTTTGAAAAGAAAGTTTCTGAAATAATGCATATTTTCCCTACACATGCATCATTTTAGGTTCTCAAATGTGGCATACCAAAGCTCAGGAGTCCAGGAGAAAGTGCCAGAGCCGTTTCCCCGACAGCCCCTCTTTAATCTGCCCGTCATAAATCATAAAGCAGCTGCATTAGGGAGATGACATTTGATAATCCAACCACTTATGAGAGCCCTGTCTTCATGAGATCGCCATGGCAACTTTGTTTATTTAGACGGTGCTCTTAAAGGTGGAGCTGATTCACCACATCCTGAGCGGCAAAGCAGAGGGGTATTTTTAAGCACCCAAATATGAATTTAATCAAAAGTAATTTCAAGTTTTAATAATGATTTAATGACTTAAAAACAAAAAACACATAAATTACTTTTGGTTCATAATGAAACTGGGTGTTACTGTGTTGGTGGTTGATGGTTCAATTCCTTCTCTTTTTAGTTTTTGGTTCTTTAAAGACGAGGTGTTTTACTTCTATGTGGTATTAACTGCTAAAAAAAATCACCATGTTACCTTTTATTGCTATAGTCACTGAAAACAATATATTAACATGTTTTATGAGTTGCAGTTTTGCTCTCCACACTAAGTCGCTTCCCCTTCACAGCGCTATCACAACACAATCAGCGCGCATCCCGCTAATGAAACTACTGCACATCACATCAGGTTTGTGAAGTTGTTGTGTAAAGTTTTGTATCTTGTTTTTGTGTATTTATGGAGAATTGTCGTGTGGGAGCGTGGGTGAGGGTGTAGGCTTTGTGGGCGGAGCCTTGCACTGAATCATACAGCTAACCGTTAAAGGTTCAGACATGCATGGATGACGTCTTAAACCTCTTCAGGCATGTTTTTGATGAGGGAACAACATTACTAAATTACTAAACAAGGATTTGAACATGGAAATAGAGTTAAAACCATCTTTTGCAACAGGTAGATACATTTTATGCCACACTATGGATGATTACAGCCAAAGAAACAATATTTCCATGGAAACAAGCAGATGAAGGCCCTCCTCCGAGTCTTGTTTGTGGAGATGCAAGCCTATTCACAGTAAGGACACAAGAGCAATAAAAATCTCATTTAATTTTCTATTTATTGAAGTTCGAAATGCTTGAGGTTTTTTTAAAGAATTATTATTATTATTATTATTATTATTATTATTATTATTATTATTATTATTGTTGTTGTTTTGTTATTATTATTATTGTTGTTGTTTTGTTATTATTATTATTATTATTATTATTATTATTATTATTATTATTATTAGAATTAGTAACTCAAAATTTCCATGTTAAATACGTAGAGGCAAAAATAAATTAATTAATACATGAATTAAAAAGTAAATTTTTATCATACATACTGTATCTTGTTTGTGTTCGCTGGATTCAAACAACAACTTACCGTAGTGTAATTATCCCAAAACTCCACTGACCTTATAGGGCTGTTTATGTTTTATTTAATTTAATTTTATTTTATTTTGTTTAGTTAACAAAGCACTACAATACAACACAATGGTACAACACTAAAATTTCAAACTTGATCTTTTTTCATACTTTATTTTTATGAGTATTTTCAAGTTTTTGTTGCATATAGAAACAAACAAACAAACAAACAAACAAACAAACAAACACACACAGCAGACCACAAACAACACAGAGCATCTAGAAAGAGCAGGTGCAAAAATAATATAAAGTATAATGTTCCAGTAACAAATAGAATAGATATATACATGCATATAAATATATACATACATACACAGATAAGATAAGATAAGATAAGATAAGATAAGATATGCCTTTATTAGTCCCACAGTGGGGAAATTCCAGTGTTGCAACGCACAGTTCAAGAACAGCAGGAAAATGGAACATGCAATAAAACAAGATAATAGATAATGGCTAAAAAAAGAATAATTTAGAAATAGACTTAAAGATAGACTCTAATAAACATCAAGTACCTCATTTCTATATAACAAACCAATTTCTCCCAATTTCTTAGACATTTCCAACTCGATTTTAGTATCAATAGTATCTGACAGCTCCACTAAACATGTTCATCTTGGATTTAAGTTTCTTGTTTACAGGTGATGTTTTGCGTTATTTTGACTATTAAAACATATAATATTTTGTTTTGAATTGTTGATATGACCACAGAGCTCATTTCTGTTCACTTTGAGACCCATGGATATGCCCCAAACCGCCACCAGGTGTCAGTGTGCGTCAAGTCTCCACAAAAAGTTCCTCCTCAAGTGCTCCTCAGACCCCTCTCCCTCCTGCCTCTGTCCCTTTCTCTCTCCCTCTTTTCCGAGACTTCCCCAGCGCTATATAAACGTCCACTCCCCTCCACTGCTCCACAAACTGCTCTTCACCGGGCTCTCCACTGCTCCCCTGCCCTCCCTCTCCTGCCGTGCCCGTCTCTCCAGCTGATCCCTGACCTCCTGGATGACCCTGACGGTGCCCGTGAGTGCCACCCAGGTACTCCCACACACCTGATACCTGGAGGGGTGGACTGAAGGGAATCGAGCCCGCAACCTGGACTCTACCCGGCAGCCATGAGGAGCCGCGACGGGGGAGAGGGCGGAAGAGCGAGGGGGTTGGCGCGAGTGATGCTAACGCTAACGCTCCTGTCTCTGGTGAGTTGAATGCCACGCGCTGCTTTGACCTTTTGCCCGGTGCGTTGCCAAATTGCGCCGATTAGTTTTGGATTCATTTTTGTGTTGTGTTTGTTCACTATAAAGATTTATTGAACATTAAAAAAGCATTGTGTAACTTTTCTGGTGGAGGGTCGTCACTTTCTTGTTTCTATGGAGATGTCATTGCTCTGCCTGGAATGTTCCACAGTATGACATTAAACAGATCAACTTTACATTTATTCAGTTACAGGTGGTTTTACTGCTCAAAAATACCTAGAAAAACTGTGAGCGGGGTCGCCTCTCCACAGATCTGACCTGTAACTTGGTCTGGTTTGGTCTCCATGAAGATAGAAAGGTTTAATGCCATACTGTGAAACATTTCAGACAAAGCAATAACGTCTCTATGAAAAAAGAATTTGAGGGGCCCTCCACCAGAAAAGTTACACACTGCACCTTTAAAAAGGCTGGTGTCATCTGGATTTGATATTTACGTATAAAATGGTATAAAAGTGGAATTCTTAGTGTTACAAATTTTCAGGCAAAATTTTGGAACATTTATGTGACTTTTTATTGATTTTTCAATTTTTATTTTATTTTATTTTATTTATTTATTTATTTTTTTGTAAATTAAATTTAATTAACCCGACTTAATTAGGGTTAAGAATTATGAGCTTTAAGCCATGTTAGAATGCTGTTACCTCCTCAAAAACAGACCTGGAGTTGTGTTTTGTTTCATTCACACATGTTTGAGTAATTCTTTATTATTAGTCTGTCTATGTCTCCAAAGCTCAAAATGCACTGATCCACCTTGTGATGTCATAAAGAGGTAGTTTTCAAGTTACCTTTTACCTTTAGAGATAGGCAATTCCAGGTCTGAAATCATCCAAATGATTCTAGTGAAGGTGTGCGGAGTTTAAAAACACAGTGGAGCACTTCCTGTATTATCACGTGACATCACAAGGTGGAACAGAGTGTTTTCAGTCTGACAGAAGAACTCAGCCTAAATATGCAGGGATTTTTGTGTGTTAAACATGTGTGAATGAAACAAAACACAACTCCAGGTGTGTTTGTGATGAGGAAACAATATTAGAACACAGATCAGAAAATAGTCTAATATGGACCCTTTAATCTGCATTGTCGTAATTGAAATAAATAAATAAATACATAAACAAATAGAGTAATAAAAACTCATTAGTAATATTCAAACTGCTGCGTATATAAAGTGTTTTTTCTGGTCCGTCACGCTTTTCTAGTAAGTCAAATTCTTTTCTGCCTGTAGGAAAAGTCCACGTTCACTCACACGAAGCTGTCAGTTTTGCTTAATCCTTTCAATTTCCAAATCTGACCTGGAAAAAGACGATTACAGAGAAGAAGAAACGAGTGTGAAATATTTACATAATCACAGGAAGTCAGTGAGTTATTGCAAACCGGAATTTAAATAACAGAAATACTGAGATGAAGGTGCAATGTGTAACTTTTCTGGTGGAGGGTCCGTCATATGCTTTTGTCCATGGAGATGCTATTGCTTTGTCTGGAATGTTCCACAGTATGGTATTAAACCTTTCAATCTTCATGGAGACCAAACCAGACCAAGTTACAGGTTAGATCTGTGGAGAGGCGACCCCGCTCACAGTCAGAATATCTGTTTTTCTAGGTATTTTTGAGCTATAAAACTATATAATGGAGCTGTTTAATGTCATACTGTGGAACATTCCAGACATCTCCATAGAAACAAGCACCGTCACCTGCTTCCCTCCACTAGAAAAGTTACACAATGCACCTTTAACATAAGGAAGAAGTTACAATGAGGATTTTATATTCTTTTTTTATTACTATTGTTTTAATCTTTTTACACTTTTTTTTTGTGTCGTTTGGCAGGATTTAAACCGGCAACTTCCTCATTAATTCTCTATATTTTAGTTTCTCAGTGTTGCATAAAAGTCTTATTATTTTACTGTTCTATTTGCTGTTGTAGCATTAAAAAATGATTCTATGTGTATGATTCGTGAGCAGGACGAGCCTCTTCTGTTTGCATGTTCTTCCTGCGTCTGCTGCCGATATAAAAAGGAAAAAAAAAATAATGAAAAAAATGTAAAAGAAAAAAAAATAAAAAAATGATACAACTTGTTAAAACCAAACAAAGCTAGAGTTGCATCTAAGGATTATTCTTGTTGTCGCAAAACTTTTTTACTTCTGCTGTGTTTTTTTGTTTTTTTGTTTTTTTTAATGAGGGAACTACATTTTTAAAAACAGGAGATAAAGTGAGTGCTTCATACCGACGTCGAAATGAAATGTGAGTGATAGTGGAGACGAAAAAAACCCGAGGCACTTTTGTGTACAGAAATTATAAGTCTTTTATTTTAAAAATTGACGAGAAAATACGGAAATCTGCTTTTGTTTGGGTTATTTTCTTCCAGTATATTTCAGTATATATCAGTGTATTTTAGCTATTATTATAAATGATTATGTTTTGGTGATAAAAATATACTTTCTGGCAGGTCAGTTAAGAGTTCTTTTGTTTTGTTTTGTTTTATTATTATTCCATTTAATGCCATTACATAACTGTTACCCCACACAGACGTACACATGAAATCAATAAAAATACAAAAATGATAACACAAAATAGTAAATAATGGTATACACTCATGAGCAAATTTTAGCTTCTTTAGCAATTGAATTTCTGATCTACCATCTATCAATCATAATGCTGTTTCTTCATTCACACGTTTAACGCACAAATCCTGCAGATTTAGGCTGAGTTCTTCTCTCAAACAGAAAACCGTCTGTTCCACCTTGTAATGTCAAGTGCTCCATTGTGTTTTTAAACTCCGTACACCTTCACTAGAATCATTTGGATCATTTCAGCCCTGGAATTCCCAATCTCTACTGAACATTTTGAGCTTTGGAGGTGTAGACTGACTGATAATAAAGGATTACTCAAACGTGTGAGTGAAACAAAACTCCAGGTGTGATTTTAATGAGGTAACAACATAAAAGTTATGTTTGTGTTTTAAGTGTATGACTTTGTTTTGTCGCATTCTGAGGTATCAAGGCTTCAGATACCTCCGTTCAGATCTCTCAAAGAACGGTATAGCTTTAGGAAAAGGGTTTTTGCTTATAAAAACCTAAAAAAAAAAAAACTTAAAAAAAAAATAAATAAATAAAAAAAACCTTGAACATTTTGCTAAAAATTAGAAATAACAATTTCAATTAAAAAACGTAATTCTAAGTGGACGAAATGCAGGTTTGAAAAAGTCGTATCGCTGTTTTTGATGTTGGCATGTCCATAGTGACCCAACAGCTCTCTACACATCTCCAAATGTTCTGCACTTTTCCCCTCTATCCTTCCTTCTATCTTTTCCTCTACCACTCCCTCCATCCTTCCTTCCACCCCTCCATCTCTTCCTCAATCACACTCCCTCCGCGCCTCCTCCCATTCCTCTCCATCCCTTTTTCTATTCCTAAATTCCTCCATCCGTCCTTCCATCCGTCGCACCATCTCCTTATTCCTCCCTTCCTCCATTCATCCCCGTATCCCTCCGTCACTATCGCTCCATCCAACCCCTCCCTCCGCCCAGTCCATCCCTTCTTCATCTCTCTCTCTCTCCGCAGATGAAGTCTTCACAAACACAACATGTTTACAGACCGCTCCCCCCCGCTTTATCTGTCCTCTCTTTCCTCCCTCTATCCTCTCTCCTCCCTCTCTTCCACTGCTCCTCTTGACAGTTTGTGACAGCCCAATTCCTCTAATCCTGCGTGAGACACAGGCTGGCCCCCACAATCCCCCCTGCCCACCACCTCTACAAACACACAAAGACACATGTTGGCTTTCCATGTTTCTTGGGGACTTTACATTGACTTACATTCATTTGAATTTGGATTGATTTATTAAAGGGACAATGCATATTAAAAAATAATATTAATGCAAAAGACAAACATGGACTTGTAAATATGCAGGATTGTAGCTAAAGCTTATTTCCAGTCTTAGTCCCCTACTGGACCAAGACCAGCCACAAAATCCGCACAATTCATAAAACCTGACAAAAGATACGACAACAGCTTCAACAGTGCGTAAACATGCGCTCGAGTATCCTGGTTATGATCAGGTTTTTTGAGTATCCCGGTTGTGATCAGGTTTTTTAAGTATCCTGGTTATGATCGGGTTTTTTGAGTATCCTGGTTATGTGAGTGTCCATGTAGACGCAGTATCCTGATTTCAGTCTCCTGGATATTGCAGTATCCCGGTGATGAGAAACCAGGAGACTCACTGGGTTTTTCTCAAAGTATCCAGGATACTGTGGCCTGTAGACGCAGTATCCTGATTTCTCCAAACTGGAGCTGTACTGAGCATGTGCAAACTCAAGAAACAAAAACGGTAGGAGCAGTTACTTTACGAAAACAGCTGAAACTCCTACCAGAACTTTTTAAATAATAATATTTTATATGTATAAACAAAATAAAGCAGTCTACTGTTTAATACAACCACATTTTAACACCAGGCTCAGCTCTGTGTGTGTTTGTGTTGCTCTTGAACTAAATTGATTCTGTGATACTGTGTTGTATTTTTCAACTGTTAAAATCGACTTTTACTGAAGCTGTGACAGAGCTCCACAGTCTGATGTTCTTACTTGAATGTATGGCTTCTTTTTTGTTGTTACAAAGCCTTTAGTTTATGTTTAGCTCCTTGCCATATCTGTGCCATAGTTACCATAGCAACCAGTATAAATATCCAGGATACTCTGATGGCGCACGTACACAGGGATATGAGTATCCTGGTTTCTCTGAGCGCATGTAAACGCCACATCCAGAATACTGTTAGAACCGGGATAAGACTCATAACCGGGATACTGATGTGCATGTAAACACACTCACTCATACACTCTACATACATTCTAAGACAGGCGCACAAACTTACAAACATTAGTATTAAAATGTTCAAATCGTGACTGATCCTAACCGTAAAGGGCCCATATAATAATAATAATAATAATAATAATAATAATAATAATAATAATAATAATAATAATAATAATACTTTTGGATTTTGCTTTACAATTTGGTGCATTTTTCATTCACTCTATACCCAGTGGTGGTAATGGCACTGTGGTTGAGTTGTCTTGCAAAAGAACACAACAACAGGGCGACAGCAGTGTCTGCGTACACTGGTGTGTGAATGGGTGAGTGTTTCCTTGATGTAAAGCACTTTGAGTGCCTTAAAGGTGAAAAAGTGCTGTATAAAAATGTGAACAGTTTTTGCCTCTAGCGCCCCCCTGTGGCCCCTGGTGTTCCCAGCGGTCTCCCATCCAAGTCCTGACCACAGATCAGATGAGGAGGTGTGGCCATGTTACGCTGTTTGGTGACCTACGTCCTTCCACTGAAACCATGTTCAAACCAGGTTATTGATCTAATCATGAAGGATTTACATCATCTGTCCCCCATAAGAAACACACACACACACACGTCCATACACAAACACACACACACACACACACACACACACACATCCATACACACACACACACACACACACACAGACTAATAAACACACACATGCATACACAAACACACACACGCATACATACACACACACACCATACACACACTAATAAACACACACATGCATACACATAGCTCACATAAACACTAATAAACACACACATGCATACACACAGCTCTCACAAGCACACACGCACAAACACACACACTCACACACACTAATAAACACACAAATGCATACACAGAGCACACACAAACACACACATGCAAACATATACACATACTCGCATACAGACATGCACATACACACATGTACGCACATACGCATATGCAAACACACGCACACACATACACACACATAAATACACACACAAACAAACATGCACACACTAAACACACACAAACACGCACACATAAATATATGAACACACACACACATAAATACACACACACACATAAATACATGCACACACACAAACAAACATACATCCACAGACACACATATCCACAGACAACATACACACACCGCACACGCATAAACACGCACACACACTAATAAACACACACATACATACACACATGCACACAAACACACACTAATAAACACACACATGCACACACACATGCACACAAACACACACTAATAAACACACACATACACACACACACACACACACACACACACACACACACACACCTACACACAAACACATGCACACACACAAACATCCACAGACACACATATCCATAGACAACATACACACACACACACACACACAGACCCCTGTCCACAAATGTGTCAACAAAGCAATCCCGCGCCCTCAGGAAACTATAAACTTATAATCCTCTCTCCTGGCCCCCGAAAACCCGCCGCCCTAAAATAAAAAAAATAAAAAACACACACACTAAACGCGTGCTTATCTGTGTTTCATTTGCATAGTGATGGAAGCAAGTCAATTACGATTAATTATTTTCTACAACTTAATACCCATTATCCGAGTGAATTTCGCCGTCTTGAAAACCATAAAGTCAATTTCACAGCTGACTGAGCGCACTAATCATTTTACCCAGCGCTACTTTCCCAATTTGGGCTTCCGAGCGCTGGCATTCTTCGATTTCCTCAAGTAGTCGTGGTACTAGCAGTAATAGTATTAGTATTTGAAGTAGAATATTTGTAGTTTTGTATGTGTGCGTAAAACGGGCTTTACTGCGTGGTTTTCTGCTCTGTGTTGTAATGTTTCCTCATCGCAAACACACGTGGAGTTGTGTTTTGTTTTGTTCACACATGTTTAACGCACAAACCCTGAAGATTCCACCTTGTGATGTTACAGGAAGTGCTCCACTGTGTTTTTAAAGTCCACACACCTTCACTAGAATCATTTGGATGGTTTCAAACCTGGAATTGCCGATTTCTACTGGACTAAAGGTAAAAGGAGCTTTCACTTAGAAAATTACCACTTCATGACATCACAAGGTGGAACAGAGCATTTTGAGCATTGGAGATGCACAGACTAATAATGCAGATGCACTCAAACATGTGTGAATGAAACAAAACACAACTCCAGGTCTGTTTTTGAGGAGGTAACATTATGGATGCACATCGATCAGAAAATATGGGTAACATGGGCCCTTTCAAGGAAGTTTCTGGCTAGGGTTACCTGCTCATCTCCATGGCGACGTTATTACTTTGCCTGGAATGTTTCACACTGTGGCATATTTGCGCAGAATTTAGGTTTAGTTTTTGAGTTTAGAAGTTTCAGTTTTGTACAGTGATTTTCCAAATGATGCTCCATAACGCTGCGTTGATAAGAGAGAGTTTGGGCCGAGTCCTGCTCCTGGCCCCTGGGACCCTGGCTCTGGTCTAGTCTCGTCTGAAGTGACTCAAGTGTGAAGGAACGGGATTAGGCCTGTAGGCTCTGGGGGGTGCTGTATTTATGTTTATGTATTTTGGGGAGGGCACGGAAGGGCCGCTGCTGTTGTCCATACACATTCTACTAGTATATGATATCCAAACATGAATGGACTCAAGTTTGTACTGTTGGTCAAAATAAAAAGGCAAATAGGCTGAGACAGACTTAGACTTAGACTTAGACAAACTTTATTGATCCACAAGGGAAATTATTTGGATACAGTAGCTCAAACATCACAATATAATATAATATAATACTGAGTAACAAAAATAGATGGTATAGCAAAAAATACATGTAGAGTAACACTTTCATCTTAAAGGGCCCATGCTACTGTTTTTTAATCTCTGTTCTAATGTTGTTTCCTCATCACAAACAGACCTGGAGTTGTGTTTTCATTCATTCCACATAACGTATGAGCCTTATCCTGGTTAGTATTAATACCCAGTACTCTGGATATGGTGGTTACATCATAGGCTGTATAAAAAAGTGGACTAAGCGAGTGTGCCGTCACCCACAGCGTTCGGATCCACTCAAATGAAACGCACAGTGCTAACGGTTACAGGGGCGAATTTGGAGCCAGGCTCTGTGTTATGAATAGGATTTTTTGACAGAAAAAAACAGCGGGGGGAAAAAAAAAAAAAAAAAAGCACCAGGATCATGTAGAGCGGATTAATACGAACAATTTAAGACCAAAATGACGAGGCTCACAGCAGCAGTTACAGAGAGAGGAGCCACAATATTCCAGTGTAATTCAATGGGAGCCAGAAGGAGCCGGAAGAGCCGCATACAAACTTCCTATTTGGAATGTGGCGACTAGTGCGTTAGCTGTGTCCATTTATATATACAGGCTATGGTTTACACACACTCAGAGAAACTCTCATATCCCTGTGTACACGTGCAATCAGAGTATTTACGCAAAATTGACTTTTTGCAATGTTAGAGCATTTGGAGATTTGGAGATGTAAAGAGACCAATAATAACTCCAGGTCTGTTTTTGAGGAAGTAACAACATTCTAAAATGGCTTAAAGCTCACAAGAGTCCAGTTTGTGTAGCTATAATGTAGGACTTTTAAATATTTTCCCATTTTCCTCTATGTACAATATGATTCGATATAAAGCCTGTAATACCATAACACACTTAACCCCCATAAACCCTAATAGTGCGTGTATGTAGATGTATGTATGGGTCACCACCTTTGAACCTGGGGTGTACAAATCCGATTATATTTCCGGGCTGTGGGGAAGTTTGACAAAGTTTTTCTATCCTTGTATATTTGGCTGTGGTGTGTCCGGAGTGCAGTATTAGGATCTGAAGTCACGCTGATAACAGAGCTCCCCTCCCCGGTCCTGTGATGTCCAGCTCAGAGCCACGTTTGTCATCAGCGAGGCCCCCAGGTACCGCTTTGATATGGGAGAGGAGAGAGCAGAGGAGAGAGGGAGCGGGGAGCAAAATGGGGCCCCCAGGGAGGAACCCATACTGGGCCTTAAATCCTCCGCTGACACAGGCCCGGTCTGAGTCAGCCGGAGATGCATTTAAGAGCTTTGGAGGTTCACTTAGTTTGACAACATCTTTCATTTTGTTTGGTTTTCAGTTTTGACTTAAAGGTGCATTGTGTAGCTTTTTGGTTGGGGGTCTGTTAATTCCGTGTTTCTGTGAATATGCCATTGATCTGCCTGGAATGTT
This sequence comes from Taenioides sp. WSHXM2023, assembly GCA_029959045.1. NCBI lineage: Eukaryota > Metazoa > Chordata > Actinopteri > Gobiiformes > Gobiidae > Taenioides > Taenioides sp. WSHXM2023. The sequence goes on from CM057088.1 coordinate 5,170,089, forward strand.
CCACAGTGTGACATTAAACAGCTCTACATTACATTCATTAAATTAAAGGTGGTTTTAGAGCTCGAAAATACCTCGAAAAACAACATTCTGACTGTGAGCGGGGTCGCCTCTCCACAGATCTGACCTGTAACTTGGCCTGGCTTGAAGATTTGAAGATGCAAAGGTTTAATGCCATACTGTGAAACATTCCAGACAAGCTAATAACATCTCCACGGAGAAAAGCTTTTGACAGACCCTCCACGAGAAAAGTTACACATTGCACCTTCATCTCAGTATTTCTGTAACATTTAAATTCCGGTTTGCAATAACTCAGTGACTTCCTGTGATTATGTAAATATTTCATAATAGTTTCTTCTTCTGTGTAATCGTCTTTTTCCAGGTCAGACTTGGAAACTGAAAGGATTAAGCAAAACAGACAGCTCCATGTGAGTGAACGTGGACTTTTCCTACAACACCTTTCTCTGTGAAGCCTCTCCACCAGAAAAGTTACACAATGCACCTTTAAAGGAGCTGAGTCATAAACTTTTCTATCACCTACCTGCTGCTCTCGATATCAGATAGACAACATGCTTTTACTGATCACAGTTCCAGTGCTGTGTTATTCAACACAAAAACCTGGGATTCGATGGCCAAGTTGTTGGTGTTTTGTTTCTCAAGACGATTATCCGACCAGAATGAGCTTCACACGACTCTCTCATTTGGCGTTGCTAGTTTCAGTGCTTAAATCCAGTTGGTTTAAGCCTAAAATGGTCGTTATCTAAACCCCAGCACCTGCAGCCTCATGAATCAGTGACCGGTGCTTTGGTAGATCCTCTTTATATACTGAGAATGAGAAAAACTTGGATGTGTCCTGTATCTGCAGATTAAGGCACTAGCAGCACAGGTTCAGTTGGGATAGAACCTAATTTAAAGCAGACCTATTAAGCAAAATGGACTTTTCAGAGCTTTTAACCACATTGCAGTTGTTTCCCCTCACTATTTACTCACTCAAAGTTGTATTTGGAGTGATTCGTGCATATTTGAATAACGTTTAATCGCTTATTTTCAAGACGCCATTTTGCCAATCAATCCATTTTCACTGCCACTGGTGAAAATACACTTATTTTCTTAATCGGTGATACGCTTAAGGTTCAGCAGAATTGTGTAGCCATTTTGGTACAAATGAAAAAAAAAAATCCTCTACTCGCTGGTGTGATGTGCGGCTATCCATCAGAGGGGCCGACTCTTTGTTGTGACGACATTTACGGCGACGTCAGCTCCTACTGGACGCCGCAGTTTTATGTTTATTTATTAAATACATTTTATAGCTTACAGCAGACTTGTTTTTGATGAATATTGAGAGTTAAAATATCCATATTACGACGTAATGATCTACAGGGGTCATAGATTATAACTATAGCGCAGAAACAAACTCAATAACAAGCTTCTTTAAAGAATGACATAGTTCTTCGCTTTTACGTTATTTTACATTAAACTACTGAGATGTTTGGAGGCTAACGCTAACTTTCCCATTGAAACTGTTTGGGACGGTACCAGCCATTACAGCCATTCGGTTTACTTGACAAGTGTATTGATTTTGTAATATTTTTTCATGGACCTCCCCCTTCATGTCCAAAGCACTTTCACTATAGAGTTTGTGTACGGTCCGCCATGGGGCTCATCACATTTATTCAAACCTGTGCCCTGACACCTGCTTCTTGTCCTCATGCGCTTCTGTTCTGTTCATTCTTATTCGTGGAACATGTTTGGACATCAGTCATAGGTTTCGTCCTCAGTATTTCTTTCTTTTTATTCATTTATTTTCTGTCTTCGCTGTTCAGTGCGTCAGTCTGGAGTTTCCTGTATCTAACAGTGTGTCTGAGCCAAGATCCAAGAGTATTAGAAATGATCTAACCTTCTACCACCCAGCACTCACCTTTGTTTTGGTCCTGGTGATACAGATCTGGTTTAGTTCTCCTTTAGTCCTGGTCTAGTTTTGGTATCAGCTGCATGTTTTTGGTTTTTAGATTTTAAAGAGCCCATATCACGCTATTTTGTGATCTATGTTCTAATGTTGTTTCCTGGAGTTGTGTTTTGTTTCATTCACACATGTTTAACACACAAACACTGCAGATTTAAGCTGTGTTCTTCTCTCAAACAGAAAACACAACAACTCTGTTCCACCTTGTGATGTCGTGTCGTAAAACAGGAAGTGCTCTACTGTGTTTTTAAACTCCACCTTCACTGGAATCATTTGAATAATTTCAGACCTGGAATTTCCCATCTTTATTGAACTAAAAGGAGCTGTTAACTTGAAAACTACCACTTCATGACATCACAAGGTGGAACAGAGCATTTTGAGATGTAGACAGACTAATAATAAATGGTTACTCAAACAGGTGTGAATGAAACAAAACACAGTTCACACATTCTGCATTGATTTTGTAGAAATACACCATGTTTTTCAGTCCCCTGTGATATTTTTCCTTTTTCCTCGTAAGCAGCCATATTTGTTTTGATACAGATGGAGCATGCGTGTCCCTGATTGGCTAATCCCCCCATTAATCACGCCCATCGGAACTCTGGGAGATTCACCAGTGACCACACTCAAATGTTCATAAAGTATTAAAGAAGCATGTATTAAGCTTAACAGTGTGCGCCCACCCGCCAGTTTTGGAACAAAATTTCCCATTCATTTTTCTCATAGACTTTCTAAAAATAAATAAATAAGTTTGAAGGTTTGCTCTGGCATAATCAGCTTGTTTGTAAGACCTATAAATTTATTTAAAATCTGTTTCTGAAACTTTATAAACCACCAAGTTATTAAAACATTCTGCCAAATCTTGCATATTAAACTGCCTTTTTCAACCTAAAACAACCGTGATATGGATATTAGTTAGCATGTAGCTGGTTAGCCTTTAGTCTTGTGTTTGAACTCTTGATATTTGAATATTTGAATTTTGAAAAATGAATGGAAAATTTATTTCCAAAAACCAGAGCAAGCGGTTACTGTTGAGCTCCATTCAGAATCCCAGTCATGTGGAAATGGTGCACATCGCTGAAATGGCAGTCTGAGGCTGCAAAGTCTTTATTTAGTTGGCTGCAAGAACATTTACTTTCAAAAACTTCTCAAAATCGCCACCATTTTTTGGCGACAATTCCAAAAAACTGTTCTGATCTGCATAGGTTTGCCTTTTCTGCGTACACCAACACCTCCCTAAGAACCAGAGTGTGAAACCGGATAGAGAGTGGGGGAGCCTGAGCCGCCGAACCCCAGAGAAGGTGCTCAGTCCTGGGCCTGAGCTAAGCCTCGCAGTGGGCCTTTCATTGCACTTGTGTCCTCTTCCAGTGCTGTGACACGCAATCAGCTTTCATGTTCCCCACCTGACAACTGCCGGACACTTTTGCCAAACGGATTATGACTGCAAAACCGCTGGCCAATCCGCTGAGATTATAGAGAGATCTGAAGAACCGTAGAGGAGAGGCGAGAGGAGAGGAAAGGGAAGGAGGAGATGGGGGAGTGTGTTAACTTGAAAACTTGGTGGAACATTATGAGCTTTGGAGATGAAGATAGACTTACTCAAACGTGTGAATGGTCTAACATGACTTAAAGCTCACAAGAGTCAATTTTGCGTAATATAGGACCTTTAAATACCAAAATATCTGCATTCTTTTCTTTATTAGACGTTATTGTGGGCTCTATAAAGATGTGCCCTCTGCATTTGACCCATCCTTCAGTGTCTCTGGGTTAAATCTGTCAGGAGCAGAGGGCGGGGATCCATCTCCAGATCTTGAGCTAGATTCATGATCAGGATTGGAGTACCAAGTTGGAGAACCAATACTGTGCATGTTTTTATAGAGTGATAGAGCACCCGTAGAACACTCATCCAAACACAGAACATGCAAACTCCATATGGAACAGTGGAAATTTTGAATTTTGAAGAAATCAATTTTTCTTTAAAGGTGCATTGTGTAACTTTTTTTTCAGATCTGTGGAGAGGTGACCCCGCTCACAGTCAGAATGCCTGTTTTTCTAAGTATTTTTGAATTATAAAACCACCTGTTGTTGAATAAATGTAAGGTCGAGCTGTTTAATGCCATACTGCGGAACATTCCGGGCAGAGCAATGACATGAAAAGGTGACAGACCCCCAACCAAAAAGTTACACAGTGCACCTTTTAAGTGTCATTTTGGTCATGGGAAATGTAAGGCCAATGATGTGACACGCAATCAGCTTTCATGTTCTCCACCTGACAATCGCCGGACACTTTCGCCAAACGGATTATGCCGGCGAAACCTGACGCCGGCCAATCCACTGAGATTATAGAGAGATCTGAAGAACCCTAGAGGAGAGTGGAGAGGGGAAGGAAGGGGGGAGGAAGGAAGGAGTGTGGGGGGATGAAGGGAAGGATGACAGATGACAAACCAAAGGACAAAGATGGCGTCCGTGCGAAAAGGTCAGCAGTTTCAGCGCAGGGGCTCCAGAGCGTGGATGTAATGGGACATATGATCGCCGTCACAGTCTCTGCTTCTCCAAATGACAAAACACAAGATGTAGCGTAAACAACTGGAAGAACTGCAGAGAATGTGTCGGAAGATAAAGGCCTCGAAGATATCAAATGTGTGAAGCACGATGTATGGAAGTACAGCAAAGATCTTAAAGATCCTATCTTACAGAAAATTGACTCTTGTGAGCTTTAAGATATGTTATGATGCTGTTACCACCTCAAAAATATACCTGGAGTTGTCTGAGTAACCCTTTATTATCAGTCTGTCTCCATCTCCAAAGCTCCAAATGCTCTGTTCCACCTTGTGATGTCATGTAGTGGTAGTTTTCAAGTTAACAGCTACTTTTAACCTTTTGTTCAGTAGAGATCAGCGATTCCAGGGCTGAAATCATCCAAATGATTCTAGTGAAGGTGTATGGAGTTTAAAAACACAGTGGAGCCTTTCCTGTATTACCACATGACATCACAAGGTGGAATAGAGAACAGAGAACTCAGCCTAAATCTGCAGGGTTTGTGTGTTAAACATGTGTGAATGAAACAAAACACAACTCCAGGTCTGTTTGTGATGAGGAAATGATATAAAGAAGACATGCTGTGCTTGTGTGTGCTCTGTCTGTGTGCTATGTAGTTGTGTGCATTATAATTTGGACATTTTAAATCGCAATGTTCATCTAAAACGACTTAATAAAAGAAACATGTTGCTGATTTCCCCGTTATAAAACTGTGGCGCCCAATGGGAACTGACATCGCCGTAAACGTTATCGCAACAAAGAGCCCTGTAGCTGTTGGCACTTCTGATGGATAGCTGCATTTTTTTTTTACTTTTTTTTTTCCTACCAAAATGACTACGCGACGCTGCTGAATCCTACGCATATCACAGATTAAGAAAATAAAATGCAACTTTATTTCTAATACGCTTTAAGAAAAACACAGAAAAACACACGACAATAATTATAAAAGGAAATAAAATAGACACAGATTGCAAAAAACATAAACATATAAAAACACAACTCATCCCGGTGATTAATTAGGATGCTCCCAACACATAAGTTAAGTGAGGAATAACTCTGGACCACTTCAGACTGTTTAAAATGATCTGGTTCTGTTTTCCATGTTTTATAATCCTTGCCGTTAGCAGAATTGTGATTTTCTACAAATTATCACGTATCATTTGTATCAAGTTAAAAAGCCCCAAATTGAAAATCTGCTGCCTGAAAATTGAAATTCCGTTATGAAGAGGTGTAGCCAAGAGCAGGAAATGAGTTCTGCAATTTTGAACAGGAAGTCAATGGCCCCATTTAATTTTAGATCAATATAACAAAATCATTGAATGTGATAAAAAGGTCCATATTAGTTTAGTTTTAGTTTAATTGTTTCCTCATTCACACATGTTTCACAAACGCACACAAACCCTGCATATTTAGGCTGTGTTCTTCTCTCCATTCCACCTTTTGATGTCATATAGTAATACAGGAAGTGCTCCACTGTGTTTTTAGGAGGATCACTCGAGCTTGTGTGAATGAAACAAAATACAACTCCAGGTTTGTTTTTCATTATAACATGGCTAAAGGCTCATAAGAGTCCATTTTGCGTAATATAGGACCTTTAACACTGATACAGAAAGGCTTCCCCATTCCCTCTAGCTGTGAGGTAGTAATGCTAACCACTCTGCCGCCACAGCTCATTCTATTTTTATACTTCACTCATGATTGACACTGAAGTGGACAGTAAAAGATATAATTTTCCACACATTATTTTAACTTTAAAAAACCTATATTAAGCAGAATTGAGCCATGTTATTATAATGTTGTTACCTGCTCAAAAACATACCCAGAGTTGTGTTTTGTTTCATTCACACATGTTTGAGTAACTCTTTATTATCTCTCTGTCGACATCTCCAAAGCTCCAAATGCTCTGTTCCACCTTGTGATGTCATGAAGTGGTAGTTTTCAAGTTAACAGCTACTTTTTACCTTTTGTTCAGTAGAGATTGGCAATTCCAGAGCTGAAATCAACCAAATTATTCTAGTGAAGGTGCATGAAGTTAAAAAACACAGTGGAGCACTTCTTGTTTGAGTGAGGAACTCAGCTTAAACACGCAGAATTTGTGTGTTAAACTTGTGTGAAAGAAACAAAACACCAACAAAACTGCATGTTTCAGATGAGGAAACAACATTATAACACACATCAGGAAATAGCGTAATATTGGCCCTTTTGTAAAATGAGAACTAAATGCAAAGATGTCCACAAGCGTGTTCAAAACAATGGAGCAGAACGTGTCCCCCTAACCCTTTGTTCGTTTAAGTGGAACATTGTCTTCTCAAAAGTGAATTTTTGACCCAGGGCTAAGTGTGATCAGAGTAATCCTACATTAATAATAGACACAATGATTGAAAATTGAACAAAAAAATAATTGCACTTTGTTCTAATCCACGTACCCCCCAAGGCCCTCGCCCCCTGTCATTTAAAGCAGGCAGGTTTTCCCCACTTCATCACATTTTAAAGGGCCCATATCACACTATTATTATTATATACAAGACATAACACAAAAATTAAATAAATACAAATTATACAAAGAATAACAAATGATAAAATATACGGGAGAGGGGGAGCTAGAGGTAACGCCAGGGGAGGGGTAGAATAGCCAAAGGTAACGTAACCAAAATTCACTTTTACAAATAAAAATCTATTAAATTGCTTAAGAATTTCCAGGGTTTTGACTTTGGATTTGGCGGACAAGTGGATGGTTTTCTAATAATACTGGATTTCAGAAAGGAAAATGGGAAAGTAGGGTTTACGATTAATGAATTTACATTTATGGATATGAAATTTTGCTAAGATTTAAGAGATGAATGATATAATAATGTTTACTTTTCATGTGATGCATTTTGGAAAAAAAACAAAATAAAACAGCATGTCTTTAAAAGAAAAGGTAAAATGATTACACTATTTTCTGATCTATGCTCTAATGTTGTTTCCTCATCACAAACAGACCTGGAGTTGTGTTTTGTTTCATTCACATGTTTAACACACAAACCCTGCAGCTTTAGACTGAGTTCTTCTTTCAAAAACACTCTGTTCCACCTTGTGATGTTATGTGGTAATACAGGAAGTGCTCCATTGTGTTTTTAAACTCCATACACTTTCACTAGAATCATTTGGATAATTTCAGCTTTGGAATTGCCGATCTCTACTGAGCTAAAGGTAAAAGGAGCTGTTCACTTGAGGAATACCGCTTCATGACATCACAAGGTGGAACAGAGCATTTTGAGCTTTAAAGATGTAGACAGACTAATAATAAAGGGTTACTCAAACGTGTGAATGAAACAAAACACAACTCCAGGTCTGTTTTTGAGGAGGTAACAACATTCTAACATGATTTAAAGCTCACAAGAGTCAGTTGTGTGTAGTAGCAGTACTAGTGATAGTAGTAATTAAGAATAATAAGATGTAGGCATTGTAACTGGTTTTTACTTTCTTAAAAGCTTGAACTAGTTTATTTGAAATTGTTTGCAGCAGTCTTCATTTCTTCCTCACACACCTAATGCATTCTGATCTGATCATCCTAATTAATCACCATGATGAGTTTATAATCTAACAAAATTTGGCATGTAACAGTGCACTTTCTGTTTTGCTGAGATTAAAACACTTTAGATGCAGACAACAGATATCAGTCTCATTTTCAGTATACACTGTGTGTACAATTATTAGGCAAGTGTGTATTTAGACCATACCATGATTTTTGTGTATATTCTCAAACTCCAGGTTGTATAAACTTGAATTCTTATTGAATTGAAGCACATCTGGTGATGTGTATTTGTTTAATGAAGGAGGGTGTGGCCTAAGGAGATCAAAACCATGTATCAAGGTGTGCAGAATTATTAGGCAGCTTCTTTGCCTCAGGAAAAATGGGCCAAAAAATCGATTTATCTGACTCTGAAAAATCTAAAATTGTAAAAAGTCCTTCAGAGGGATGCAGCACTCTTGAAATTGTAAAGATATTGGGGTGTGATCACAGAATCATCAGACGTTTTGTTGCAAATAGTCAACAGCATTGACTAGCATCATATTACAGAAATGTAGAACTGGGAGTGCCCAGAAGTACAAGGTGTTCAGTGCTCAGAGACATGGCCAAGGTGAGGAGGGATGAAACCCGACCACCACTGAACAAGAAACATGAGCTGAAATGTCAAGGCTGGGCCAAGAAATATCTGAAGATTTTGCAAAGGTTTTTTGGACTGATGAGATGATAGTGACTCTTGACAGAGCAGATGGATGGGCCTGTGGCTGGATCAGTAATGGACACAGAGCTCCATTTCAACTCAGACGCCAGCAAGGTGAAGGTGGGGTACTGGTATGGTCTGGTATTATTAAAGATGAGCTTGCTGGACATTTTCGGGTTGAAGATGAACTCAAAATGAACTCCAAAACCTACTGCTAGTTTTTAGAAGACACTTTCTTCAAGCTGTGGTACAAGAAAAAGTCTGCATCTTTCAAGAGGACCATGATTTTTATGCCTGATTTTTATGCAGGTGGAGACGGCCGCAACGACCCCTCAAAATGCCGTGGGCTGCACCGCCGAATGCTACGCCAATAGTTTTGTGAGGATTCACAAACATGATTCCCCCGTGGTGCCCCCGCAAGCACTTAGTGCCCTACGCTCTGTGCGTAATGTGTAACGTAATGGACATAATATATTGGTTACTGAGGGGTTTTTTAATGTCAGAAATGTTTATTTGTACATTTTGAGTTGTTTACTATTGTGACAGATGAAAAAGTAAACAAGTGAAAATGGAAAATTGTGCACACATAGATTTTCTCCTAAGAAAGCTAAAACTTTTGCTTTACTTTTGTTAAATATTCAAGTTTATTCACATTTTGGATCGAACGAGAGCTCTGTAGTTGTTCAGTTATAAAATGAATCCTCAGAAATACAACTTGTCTTATAATTATGCACACAGGGTAAGAGCTGCTTTAATACACCTCTACTGAGGAAAAACAATTTACTTAATTATGTGAAAAAATGAGGACAGATTGTTTTAATTTGGAATATTTGGCTTTTAAAATGTACAAATCTCCTTTTGTAACGGGATTGTTTGTGCAAATGAACTCTGGTTATATTATTATTCTGCTGCATTAGCCATTATGCTAGTTTAGCTTAACTCTGCTAAAGCTACTTTGTTCATTCAACTGTCATAGGGAAATAGTGTGTGTCCTGTTCATGGACACATCCGTTTTCAAATTGTGTTCACAACAAACACTGCTCTGTTGGCATGGCATTCAAAGGGATTTTTCATTGCTGTTGCTGACACCAGGGGGAGCTCTAACACCTAACGTCCTTTATAAAGTATACCTATGATTCCATTAAGTACATTTTCCAAATGAAGACATTTGTTAAGTTAATAAATGTGAAAAACTTATCCAAGGTGACCATAAGCATGTTTAAGAGAATTTTAAATTTGAACATGCTTATCTCCATGGAAATATTATTGCTTTGTCTAGAATGTTCCACAGTATAGATTAAACCTGTCTATCACATGGGAGACAAGCAGGTTACAGCACTACGCTACATTACAGTTCAGATCTGTGGAGAGGCGCTCCTATTCTCAGACAGGAGTTATTGTATTTTTGAGCAATACAAACACCCATAATGAACAAATGCAAGATGGACATGTTTAGTGTCATACCATGGAACATTCCAGGGAAAGCAATAACATCTCCATGGAGACAAGTAGGTAGTGGACCTTCCACCGGAAAAGTTGCACAGTGCACCTTTAAGTGATATGAGTGAATGATCAATTTATCAGAATGTCCATCTCATCTCATCTTTGACATATATTTTTAAAGCAAACTGCACAATGCTCACCCAGAGTTTAAATCATGTTGCTAATAGCTGTGCTGCTAATTAAGATAAGATAAGATAAGATAAGATATACCTTTATTAGTCCCACAGTGGGGAAATTCCAGTGTTGCAACGCACAGTTCAAGAACAGCAGGAAAATGGAACATGCAATAAAACAAGATAATAGATAATAGCTAAAAAAAGAATAATTTAGAAATAGACTTAAAGATAGACTCTAATTTTGTTTTGGTGGAGCAAAAATATAAAATACAAAATATAAAATACCAAAAAATACTATTATGTACAATAAAAGTAACAGTGCAGCATATGAACAGAGTAAATCTCAGTAAAGTGACTTCAGTATATTATGTTATTTACAGTAATGACTATGTTTATGTACAGACAGGATAAATATCAGTAAATGACATAAGTGAATTGTACCAGAGGTCTTCAGTATTGCACATAGATAGAGTTGAATGACACGTGTTCAGTGTTAACAGTGTTCATTGTACAGTCTAACAGCAGCAGGAAGGAAAGACCTGCGAAACCTCTCCTTCACACAGCGAGGGTGAATCAGTCTATCACTGAAGCTGCTCTCCAGAGCAGACAGGGCGTCCTGCAGGGGGTGACACTCATGGTCCAGCATAGAGATGACCTTAGCCAGGACCCTCTTGTCCCCCACCTGCTGCACTGAGTCCAGAGGACAGCCCAGGACGGAGCTGGACTTCTTGATGACCTTGTCCAGCTTCTTCCTCTCCCTCTCTGTGATGCTGCTGCTCCAGCAGACCACACCGTACAGGATGGCTGATGCCACCACAGAGTCATAGAACGTCTTCAGGAGTGGCCCCCTCACTCCAAAAGACCTGAGTCTCCTCAGGAGATAGAGCCGACTCTGGCCCTTCCTGTACAGTGCATCTGTGTTGTGAGTCCAGTCCAGTTTGTTGTTCAGATGAACACCCAGGTACTTGTAAGAGTCCACTCTCTCAATGTCCCTTCCCTGGATGTTCACTGAGGTGACAGTAGAGTGGCGTCTGCGGAAGTCCACCACCATCTCCTTGGTCTTCCCTGCATTGATGATGAGGTGGTTCTGCTGACACCAGTCCACAAAGTCCTGCGCTAGTCCTCTGTACTCCACATCGTCATCATCCTTAATGAAGCCAATGATGGCAGAGTCATCAGAGAACTTCTGCAGGACGCAGCTGTCCGTGTTGTGTCTGAAGTCTGCAGTGTAAAGTGTGAAAAGAAAGGGCGCGAGGACCGTGCCCTGGGGCGCCCCCACACTGCAGGTCAGTAGGTCAGACACGCAGTTCTTGGCTCTCACAAACTGGGGCCGGTTTGTGAGGTAGTCCAGGATCCAGTCTGCCAGGTCACAGTCCACACCGGCGGTCTCCAGTTTGTCCCTCAGGAGCAATGGCTGGATGGTGTTGAAAGCACTGGAGAAGTCAAAGAAGAGAATCCTTACAGTGCTGCCGGGGTTCTCCAGGTGAGACAGTGAGCGGTGCAGCAGGTAGATGACGGCGTCTTCCACTCCGATGCCAGGCCGGTATGCAAACTGCAGCGGGTCCATCGCTGAGCTCACGGTGGAGCGGAGGTGGCCAAGGACCAGTCTCTCCAGTGTCTTCATCAGGTGCGATGTTAACCACCTAAACGTGCTGCAATACCCAAGAGTTGCCAGCAGAGAGCGACAGACATATGATGCAAATGATTTTCTAGGGAAAAGCAAAAGAGGTACTACTTCAAAAGAACACATTTTTATACACATACACAGAATACTTAAAGTTATATATTTAAATGATAAAAGTAAAGCTACATATTTACTGAAGCATACTGCAAAACATGCCTTTAATACTTCCTCCCGTATTTACTTATCTACACATATTGGTGCAGTACATGGCTTGCAGTTCTCCTTATGAATTTCCAGCATGAATCCTTTTTGCTCCCTGATTGATTTTAACTAGCCCCATCATGTGTCACGCTTAAATCCTTCCCCCGGGAGCTTTTCATTCACTCCAAACTTTATGACCCAGATTTGGCGCGCTGGGAATTTTTCCATTTATCAGCCGTTTAATATATTCCCTGACTCGGTGTTAGTGCTGATAGCATAAACAGGCTGCTCCTCTCTACTCCGCTCAGATTGACGCGATGCTGTGGTCTATAGTAGCCAGTTGCGTGAAAAAAACCAAATAGCTATCTGCGCAGGTTGAGATAAGGTGGTCTCTTTTGAAAAATGTCTGATAAACAGCGGCGTATACCTGGGGAGCGGGTGGTGGGGTGGGCGGGAGGAGGTGGTGGTAGAAGGATGGAGGTGATGGCGATGGTGGAGGTGGAGGTGGCGGGGTGTATACATGTATGGGGCCTGGACACATTGCGCGGTTAATGGGAGCAGATGAGTCGGCGGCGGCCCCGTGTGAGGAGAATGGGAGAGCGAGTGAATGCGTGTCACTATTGATTCGCCTGAAAGCCACAGCTGCTCTGGATGTTGTGGGTGGGAGAGGAAGAGGAGAGGAAGAGGAGAGGGAGAGGAGGAGAAGAGGAGAAGAGGAGGAGGGTGGATGTAGGGGGTGGGGGTGTACTCTGGAGTTTACAAACTTCAGGGAGAGAGGAGTAAAGAGAGGATTCGCACATATATTTGCAGTACTGAGGTCTGTCGTGCTGGAAGCATAGACCGTATAAAAAAGTCGACTAAGCGAGTGTGCTGTCACCCACAGCATTCGGATCCATTCAAATAAAGCTCACGATGCTAACAGTTACATGAGCGAATTTGGAGCCAGGCTCTGTGTTATGAATAGGATTTTCTGACAGACAAAACGGCGAAGAAAAAACCCACCAGGATCATGTAGAGTGGGTTAATATGAACATTTTAAGACCAAAATAACGAGGTTCACTGCAGCATTTACAGACAGAGGAGCCACAATATTCCAGTGTAAGTCAGTGGGAGCCAGAGTCAGAAGGAGCCGGAAGAGCCGCATGCAAACTTCCTATTTGGAAGGCGGCGACTAGCGCCTTAGCTATGTTCATTTATATATACAATCTATGGTTGTGCTCCAGTCAAATAAAACTCATGATGCTAGCCGTTACAGGGATGAATTTGGAGCCAGTTCCATATTACAAATAGGAATTGATTTACGGACAAAGTAGCGAAATAAAACACCAGGATCATGTAGAGTCGGTTAATACGAACATTTTAACACCGAAATGACGAGGCTCACAGCAGCAGTTATAGTTTTTCAGTGTAAAGCCAATTGGAGCCAGAGTCGATGGAACTGGAAGCGCGCCCATTAACGCTTCCTATTTGGAACGCGGCGGCTCGCACATGTATATTTGCAGTACTGAGGTCCATCATGTTGGTAACCATTTTGGTCTTCCTACTCACTAAACATCAGGCGAATTCAGTGTTGATGGGGGCTTGGGAAGAGTCTATAAAGGTCTTATATTACACAAAATTGACTCTTTAAAATAGACTCCTTTTACAGCCTGGTCTCTCAGAACTTCTCAACCCTTGTAGCTTCCAGGCAACTGGTAATTAGGATATTTCCCGCCTCCGAAAAAATGAAAAAATGCCCAAAATGCCTCTTGAACTAGTACTTACCTCCTGTGAACTGCGAGTTGATCTGAGGACTCACCATTTCAAACACAAGTTCAACTCAAGTTATAACAATGTATGCATCACAAAAAGTGCATTTCAGTGGTTATACGCATAAACATTGTTAGCACGTGATACCTTTTAAATCTGACAATATTCTGTTTGGCATTAGCCACATTGTTTAGATAAGAGTTAATTCATCTGGAATGTTCTGAGGTCGGAACTCGTACTGGGAACCAAACTCAACTTAACCAGAAATACCCGACTTACTTGTTGCCTGGAACGCATCTTTACTCTGTTGTTATTTCAGTTTCATAAAAGAAGCACATCTTGGCATTGGGAAATAAACCTGACTTTTCAGACCTGGTTTAGTACTGGTTCAATCCTGGTTTAGTCCTGGTTTAATGCTGGTTTAGTCCTGGTTTAACTCTGGTTTAATCCTGTTTTAGTCCTGGTTTAGTCCTGGTTTAATCCTGGTTTAATCCTAGTCTATTCCTGGTTTAGCCCTGGTTTAATCCTGGTCTAGTCCTGGTTTATTCTCATTTAGTCCTGGTTTAGTCCTGGTTTAATCTTATTTAGTCCTGGTTTAGTCCTAGTTTAATCCTGATTTATAATACAGAGTGCACTCCACCTTCTGCAGTGTGGTGGTCTGGTCGGGCTCTTGGCGTGGCTGTATAAATGAATAGGACATAAGGCTTTGAAAGGCGGAGAGATAATGAAGTGGACCACGGGGGGCCCATTACACAGGGGCCCCGGGACTGAAGGCTCTGTGGCCCCTGACTCCTCCGGCACTGCACTGCTGTGACCCCCATGACCCCAAACCTGTGTGGCTATAAGACAGAGCATGGAGTAGAGAAACTTACACAGCCTATTGTGAAAAAAAATATATTTAAAAACTAATATGCATTATTTGGCATTTTTCTTTTGGTATTTAAACATTCTCTTGAGTACCTTTGCGTTGGCATTTCATTTAGAACTTAAAAATAATGGCTATCTTTTGATGAGGAAAACAACATTATAACACAGATCAGAAAACAGGGTAATATAGGACCTTTAAGTACATTTTTAAGGTTATGGTACATTTTTATTGTCCCCATAGGAAAATGCGTCCTTTGCTTTTAACCCATTTTCATTATTTTAACATAACAATTTGTTTTATTTCTTTATAATTAGCTTGTCTACTAAAAGCTCAAAATCTCTGTTACACCTTGTGATGTTATGAAGCAGCAGTTTTCAAGTTAAAGGTTATATGGAGGATTTATTTTTTTTGTTTCAAATTGTCAATGAAAGTTCAAAATAGCATTATAGAGATGCAGCAGCCTTGTAATTATGATGACCAAAAAAATAAAAAGAATGAAAATCCATCAACTGTGGACGTGATGGAGCCAATGATAACGAGGCTAGCTCATTATCTATTAGGTTGTCAGTCAAACGTCCTATGTTTCTAGCGTAACTGAGTCGCAGGCGCGCTGGGATTATGTGGTTTACGTTCGCCTCTTACACATTCTACATACGCAAGACGCTGTTTACCCAACCAACGCAGCAGTTTTTAGCGGCTTTTTCGAACTGTAGCTTCCTCGCAGTTTGCACAGTTTGTTGCAATGACAGACAAGAATCCAGCACCAGTTAGCCACAAAAGAAAGTCCATTTTTGAGGTCGCTGAAAGAAGAAGAGAAGGGGAAAGAAGCAAAGCCAAACTAAGGTGATTCATGGAGATTCCTTCCAACGATGGCGTGCACTGAAGCAGACAAAGGGTTTAAATACTGACATGTTGGAGCTAAATGACTTCTGGACAGGTAACTGCAACAGCAATTCGTTCAGCAATTCTGAACGTGCACCGGCTGTAAACAAGCATGATTTCTGGCGTAAGGAGGAGGCTTTTCTACTTAGGGAGCTGTGGAGGAGGAGGGTAGTGTCATGCATGCGCAACATTTGAAAATGGACAAACAGTCGCTGTATTTCTCTTTCCTTGGAAAATCCTCTATACAGCCTTTAACAGTTACCAATTACCTTTTAGAGAAGAACTCAGCCTAAATATGCAGGGTTTGTGTGAATGAAACAAAACACAACTCCAGGTGTGTTTGTGATGAGGAAACAACATTAGAACATACTGTAGATCAGAAAATAGCGTAATATACGCCCTTTAGTCACATTCTATTATTGTCAAACCCTCACCCACCTTCTACACCTCCTACCACAGACATACTTCACATGAAACTCCATCAGATAGTCTCAACGCTGTTATTTACGCATGGCCCCTGAAGGCACCCCATATTTTACCCGTACAATACTTTAGTGACCCTCTAGTGGGCCATTCCTCTGCTACTTTCTCCCAGTTCATCACTCCAGGTGCTGACTTCCCCTTTATGTAAAATATGCTGTCAGTGGCGACATTTTGACTTTTATTAGCAGTATTATCAACTGAAACATGATAAAATGCGACTGCTACGAATCCGGCGAAGCGTGCTGAGAGTAATGTGGCCATAACTCAGAGGTGGGTCGGACAGTTGGGCAGATTCGGGGCGCTTTTGAAGGAGAATTTTTGCATTGTGCCGCCCGTTATGTAGCCAGTAATAGGGCCGATAAATAGTGGTCGCCCCTGGTTACCGTCCAATCCATCAGTGATAAGAAGGCTGGAGTTTGGAGCTAGCGTCAGATTCATAAAATGCTTTAAGAGGTGGAGCACGCAATAAGGCCTATAACACTACAAAAGGAAAAAGAAATGGTGGTAACGATGAGTAGAGTTTGGATGTTTGGTTGAGTCATTTTGGGTTGATTTGATTTTGTAGATGGTGAATGCAATTTTTGTACGCTTCTGACAGATATTTTTGTTTTTAAAATTATTATATGTATTGGTAGCACTTTGTAACTGCACTTTAATGAGCCTTAAAGGTGCATTGTGTAACTTTTCTGGCAGACAGTTGGTCAAATACTTTTCTCCATGTAGATTATTGGAGTTATTAGTTATTGATTTGTCTGGAATGTTTCACAGTATGACATTTAAACCTTTCTATCTTCATGGAAACCAAACCAGACCAAGTTACAGGTCAGATCTGTGGAGAGGCGACTCCACTCACAGTCAGAATGCCTGTTTTTGTAGGTATTTTCGAGCTATAAAACCACCTGTAATTGAATAAATGTAAAGTAGATCTGTTTAATGTCATACTGTGGAACATTTCAGGTAAAGCAATGTGTGTAGAATCCCTCAGTCGTCCAGGTAGAATCCATAGCAAAAGGAGAAATTTAATTTGTCAACTGGACAGAGTTTATTTGGTTGAATACGTTTCGCAGCTCATCCAAGCTGCTTCTTCAGTTCTGGTCAGATGCTGGCGGACACTGCTTTATATCTGCTTGAAGGGAGGAGCTTAATTACAATGAAATTACTCTGAGACACACATATTTGTTTACAGTTTCTGTTAGTTAGGTGAGTCTATTCAATATGGAGTGGGGGAGTAGTTAGCATATCCATTCAGGGCCATGATGGGTGTTTTCACACCTCTGGACAAGCTCCTCCCTTCAGGCAGATATAAAGCAGTGTCCGCCAGCATCTGACCAGAACTGAAGAAGCAGCTCGGATGAGCTGCGAAACGTATTCAACCAAATAAACTCTGTCCAGTTGACAAATTAAATTTCTCCTTTTGCTACAGGTAAAGCAATGATACTGTATATCCATAGAAACAAGTAGGTGATGGACCCACAACCAAAAAGTTACACAGTGCCCCTTTAAAGAGAGGCTATTATACAAAATAAATTCTCCCATTTTAGAACCTTCTCTCATCAAAAACATGCTTGAAGAGGTTTTAGATGTCATCCATGCACGTTTGAGTAATCAAGAGATCTCTCCCGGGCCCTATTCAGACTTAGGATTCTGTCCAATGCTCCGCCCACTAGCCTACATCACCCATGCTCAAGAGTATGATACAAACCAATACACTACAACTTCACAAACCTGATGCGATGTGCAGTAGTTTCATTAACGGGATGTAATCTGATTGTGTTGTGATAGCGCTCTGAATGGGGAGTGACTCAAAAACAAAACGTAACACATTTTTAGCAAATACAGCATTTTCAAAACAATAAAAGGTAACATGGTGATATGAACATGTGATGTGTTAGCAGTTAATCCCCCATAGTGCCCCCACTTTAACTTTTAATAAGGTAGTAGTAGTAGCAGTAGTAGCAGTAGCAGTAGTAGTAGTAGTAGTAGTAGTAGTAGTAGTAGTAGTAGTAGTAGTAGTTATTGTGAAATGGTCCAATACATCTATAATGAACCCCATCAGATAAAGTCAAATAATGTTAAACAAGTTAGATAATATCCTGAATTAAAGGTGCACTGTGTAACCCTCCTACTGTATGGTCCACCATCTGCATTTCTCCAAAAACACGTTATTGCTTTGCCTAGAACATTCCACAATATGGCATTAAACTAATCTATCTCTATGGAGACAAGTAGGCTGACGCAACCAGTTTACCCAAAAATGTCACTTTGACCAAATATTTCTGTCATATACAACAATCATGTCTTGAATTTAAAAATAAAAATTGTTAAAAGTACAAAACTGGACACATTTCTTATGTTATCCTTATGTTATAGTGCTGTCACAATCGTTTTTGCCACCTGCCGCCATATTGGCTCTAGTTGCTAATGTAAACAAGCATAAACTGCAAAGGAATCATGCATTAACTGCCCAAAGGTCAGAATTAAAGCAGTTTTTAGGAAAATTTTATAACCCTCTCTTCCTGTTAAAGTCTGTGATAAGCCATATACAAGAATGATGGTTCCGACTGAGAGAAAAAACTATACTAAAATTTCAAGCTTCATTCTGATATCAAGGAACAAGCTTCAATACCACATAGCAGTACTCACTGAGGTATTGAAATGTATTAATTCTCATGCAATATTTATACTAAAAAATGTATTACCCAATCAGAAAGCAGAATGAGCCTCACACGAGTCTCTCATTTGGGTTGCCAGTTTCAATGCTGAAATCCAGTTGGTTTAAACCTAAAAGGACTCTCTCTGATCTGAATCGTCACTACCAAAACCCCAGCACCCGCGGCCAGTCATTAATTTGTGACTCTGGTGCTTCAGTCTATGCTCTCTAAACACTGAGAATGAGAAAAATTTGGATGTGTCCTCTATCTGCAGGTTGAAGCACTGGCAACACAGGTCTAGTGATTATAATACCTTTTTATGAAACCTTTAAGAGCGTGGGCTACATATAGTTCGTTTAATTAGACTCTAGGTATTGATTTTCTCTAACAGCTCTTCTCTGCTACACAACGCTGCATTGCTATCATAAAATCTCTACCCAAAAAGCACAGCACCTTTTCCTTTGTCCTCGCGGAGAGAAGGGTGAACGCCGCGCTAAATGTCCACCTCTCCTCACACGCATTCATCATTCTCTGCTCTTCAAAAACAACTGGAGGCCATCCTTTCAGAGCCCCGCCACACCCGCCTCCCCCCCTCCACTCCTCAACCGCCACCGACCCCACCCGCGCCCACACCCCACCCGACCATCCCAGCCCAAAGTTCACCCGCATGCTACGCCGACGACCGCCACACAATGTCACACGCGTTGAACTTTAGTGAATGAGAACAAAGCTTATTTTCGCAATATTGATCTGGATGTAAACGGCGGAGGGAGGGAGGGATAGATCGGCTGTCTCTTCTTCTTCTTCTCTTTTTTTTTGGCGTGAGGAGGGGGGGGGCAGGGGGTGGAGGTTGAATGTGCCATCCATCATGCATGCGGGCTACATCGGGCAGGTAGAGCGCCGGAGAAGAGGGAGGTCCATTCATCTCTGGGTCGCGGGTTGAGATGGAGTTTTTTTTATCTTTAGCTTGGCATTTCACACACCACTAGGGCGGCGGTGGGCATTAGGTAAACCAACAGTGGGAGGAAGAGGAGGAAGAAGAAGAAGAAGAGGGGGTCAGCAATGTGTAGCCCAAGGGGAGGCTGGACAGTGGCAGGAGCGAAGTGTCAGGTGAAGTTACAACTTAGATATCTGTGTTATGAAAAGATAGAGAGTTAATTGAACCTGGCTTAAAGGGCCCATATTACTCTATTTTTTGATCTGTTATAAAGTTGTTTCCGCATCACAAACAGACCTGGAGTTGTGTTTTGTTTCATTCACACATGTTTAACACACAAACTCTGCATATTTAAGCTGAGTTGTTCTCTCAGCACAAAACACACTGTTCCGCCTTGTCATTAGGGGCGGGACGAGATACAATTTCCGCAAGACGAGACAAGACTCAAAATTGGATCTACGTGAATGAGACAAGATGAGATTTTGATATTATTTAGGTTATAATAAATACATTGTGCAATTCAGTTCCCAATTTTAGACTTACCATTTTTTATTTACTTTATTTAATATTTTTGCTGTCATTGTAACTGCTTTTTGGGACTACACATTCTCAAAAAAAATGAACTCACCAGTACTCAATTTTTTCAATCCAAACATAAAAACATGAGGAATAAATCTCGCAAGATCATTTTTAGTATGTGTGCACAATCTTGTGTCAATTTTGTCTTGCGAGATCTTGTGGCACATGATCTTGTCCCATCGCTACTTGTGATGTCATGTGGTAATACAGGAAGTGCTCCACTGTGTTTTTAAACTGCATACACTTTCACTGGAATCATTAGGATAATTTCAGCTCTAGAACTGCCAACCTCTACTGAACAAAATGTTAAAAGGTAGCTGTTAACTTGAAAACTACCGCTTTGTTACATCACAAGATGGAACAGAGCATTTTGAAATTTGGAGATGTAGACAGATTAGTAATGAAGGATTACTCACACATGTGTGAATGAAACAAAACACGACTCCAACTATGTTTTAGAGGCGATAACAACATTATAACATGGCTTAAAGCTCACAAGAGAGAGTAAATAAATAGTAAAGGGGCCGGTTTTTTGAACTGCTCTTTGAAATGAACAAATCCTAAAGATTCAGATCCCACAAAAAAGTCAAAGGTACCATCAATACTTCTTGCTCTGAGACTCGAGTGTTACCCCAAAAATCTCTTATCTTCTTCTACATTTTCACAGTGTGCTCTTCTGTTTAATTGTAACATTAGAACATGATTTTTGTCTCTCACTTCACTCTCATTTCTCATTGCAGGTCATCGGTGCAGACTCCCATCTTAGAGAGACCCCCAAGTCCAAAGTGAAAACCTACTGGACTGAGAGCAGCAGCAGTAGCAGCAAGAGTGTGTCCATAAGTCGTCTTCTCTCCCAAAACATCTACGGCAAGGAGAACTTCACCGCCCTTCACCTGGACTACGACGGGCCAGACCCCTTCTCCAAACAGGAGCACTGGAACTGGCCCTACAACACCTCTTCTTCCTCTTCCTCTCCACGAGACCCCCGCTCCAGAACCAAGAGAAGACCCATCGTCAAAACCGGCAAGTTCAAGAAGATGTTCGGTTGGGGAGACTTCCATTCCAACATCAAAACTGTCAAACTCAACTTACTCATCACAGGAAAGATCGTCGACCATGGCAATGGGACCTTCAGTGTCTACTTCCGGCACAACTCCACCGGGCAGGGCAATGTCTCCGTGGGGCTGGTACCTCCAACCAAAGCTGTAGAGTTCCAAGTTCAACCACACCCTCACTTCCACCAACCAAACAACCACCACCAACAGCAGCAGACAGCCCTGGAGACCAAAGAGACCAAGCTCTTCAACTGTCGCGTGGAGTACGAGAAAGTGGAGAAGGGGACGAGGAACTCCTTGTGTGCCCATGACCCATCGCAGAGCTGTCCACAGGAGCAGACCCAAAGCCATGTGTCCTGGTTGTGCTCCAAGCCCTTCAAGGTCATCTGCATCTTCATCACATTCCACAGCACCGACTACAAGCTGGTCCAGAAGGTGTGTCCAGACTACAACTATCACAGTGACACGCCCTACCTGCCCACCGGGTGATGTTGTGACCGAAGGAAGGGGCTTAAGGAGGAAGCAGAGAAAGGAAGAGGCCAAGAGGGATCTTAACTTGAGCCTTGTAAAAAAAAAATGAATCAATAAAAAAATTCAAGGAGCTAAAGAGACAATAGACAATGCACTCCACAGAAGAAGACCTCAAAGAGCTTCTAGCAGCGTTGAGAAACACTTAACTAGAGTTGCACTTATAGATATAAGAAGGGAGATGTCATTAAATTAGTCTGATGCCATATTGGGGAGGTCATAATATGTGAAGTACAAATTGAAAATAACTAATTTTTACACCCTGTCTAGCGTAAATGTTGCTATTACATCAAATTACATGATAACGTCCAATAGTTAAACGTCATATATTCCACAAAATGGACTCTTGTGAGCTTATAATGTTGTTCCCTTCTCAAAAACATACCTAGAGTAGCGTTTTGTTTCATTCACACATGTTTGAGTAACTTTTTATTATTAGTCTGTCTACATCTCCAAAGCTCAAAATGCTCTGTTCCACCTTGTGATGTCATATAGCAGTAGTTTTCAAGTTGACAGCTACCTTTTACTTTTTAGTTAGTAGTGATTGGTAATTCCAAGGTTGAAATCATTCAAATGCAGAGCAGAGTTCCATAGGAAAGGAATTGATTTACGGACAAAATAGCTAAATAAAAACACCAGGATCATGTAGAGCGGGTTAATACAAACATGTTAAGTCACAGAGAGAGGGGTGGAGTTTTTGGATACAAAGTGAATCGGAGTCGATGGAGTCGGAAACGTGCCCATGCTCACTTACTATTTGGAACGCAGCAGCTAGCAGGTTAGCTATGTCCATTTTTATATACAGTCTATGGTTTCGACACAAACTGACCATGCGTTTCTCTGATTGGTTAATCTTTCTGTCAATCACGCCTATCTAGAATTGGGGAGCCAGGATACGGTTCCAGACTCGAACGTCTTTGTAAAGTTTCATCAAAGCATGTGGTTTTGGCTGGCCAGGCAAACAAAAACAAAAGCACTCCACTGTTTTAAACTCCATACACCTTCACTAGAATCATTTGGATAATTTCAGCTTTGGAATTGACTCTACTGAACTAAAGATAAAAGGTAGCTGTTGACTTAAAACTACCACTTCATGACATCATAAGGTGGAACAGAGCATTTTTAGCTTTGGAGATGTAGACAGACTAATAATAAAGGATTACTCAGATATGTGTGAATGAAACAAAACACAACTCCAGGTCTGTTTTTGATGAGGTACCAACATTCTAACATGGCTTAAAGCTCACAAAAATGTATTTCGCGTTACAGAAGACCTTTAAAATGTTTTGAAGCTGAATACCGTCTGAACATCTCTGCTATTCTATTGACTACCAACACAATCACACGACCTCCCCAACATGTCCGCCGCTACATTCCACCCGCATACCTTATCTTTCCAATCTCCCTCCTGTATCTACGGTTGCAACCCTAACCCTATATGCATAACCGCTAGCAGCTAACAGCCAACTGGAGTCTGCTGATTGTATTTATGTAAATATCGTAACGGAGGCCACAAAACAATCTCGTATTTTTTTCAGTTAATTGACTTGTTTACCTTGATGGTGCGCTTTCGCCTCAATCATGCGTGCCGTCTGACTCTCGTAATCACTGCCGACACGTCACGTCAGCGCTGGGTGTCACTCCGCGTTAGGGCTGCTCACGGGTGACGAGTGGGTGATGTGGTGAGTGCTGTGCCGGACCAGTTTACCTCCACGACAGCGCCATGGATACAAGCTCATGTTACGGTTCCTGTCAAAGGGAATCTACGTCAGGTGTGTACTGGTACAGACGAGAGAACGGATGGTGCAGTGTTTAAGCTGCATTGTGTAACTTTTCAGGTGGAGGGTCCGTCAAAAGTGTTTTCTTCAAGGAGATGTTATTGCTTTGTCTGGAATGTTTCACGGTATGGCATTAAACCTTTCTGTCTTCACGGAGATGAAACCAGATCAAGTTGCAGGTCAGATCTGTGGACAGGCGACCCCGCTCACAGTAAGAATCTGTTTTTCTAGATATTTTTGAGCTGTAAAACCACCTGTAATTGAATAAATGTAACGTAGAGCTGTTTAATGTCATACTGTGGAACATATTATATCATATCCATAGAAACAAGCAGAAGACAGACACCCAACCAAAAAGTTACATAGTGCAAGTTTAAAAGAAAGTACAAAATAGAGTTGCGATACTGCTAATTCTGATAAATAATACTAGTACCGGAATTGGCTCTGTGTACAACGGCAAACGGCTAGATCATTGTTAGCATCACTACTTCCTGTCCAGTTATAACTCTGTGGGTTTTTTGCTCATACATGAAGGCATTGTACCAGATTTTTACTGTTTAAAACAC
This sequence comes from Taenioides sp. WSHXM2023, assembly GCA_029959045.1. Classification (NCBI taxonomy): domain Eukaryota; kingdom Metazoa; phylum Chordata; class Actinopteri; order Gobiiformes; family Gobiidae; genus Taenioides; species Taenioides sp. WSHXM2023. Next base: position 5,194,318 of record CM057088.1, read on the forward strand.
GAAAAACAGAATTAGTTCATTCTGGAGGCTTTGCAGTGGTCCAAAGTTATTCCTCCCTTACCTTATGCATTCAGAGCATTTTTCACTGCGCTTCTCAAGACTTTCAGAGTGAAGTTTTGCCGTCACAGTCGAGCGAATAACAACTAGCATCCTAACCACACACTTCCTGATTCACAGACGGGAAAAATTCTTTGTAATTGCATGTAGACAGTACGCAGCAGACTTGTTTTGACCTCAAGAGCTGCTTATATAACTGTACTGGGGCAAAACAAATTTTACTCAGATACATGGGGAAAAATCAGATACAGGAGCTATAAATAAACTAAATAAGTCATTTCCTTTTTGGATCAATAAAGTTTGTCTAAGTCTAAGTTTAAACTAGATAAACATGGGTCTTTTTGTCTCATTGCAACCATTTAGTCTCATTGCTAACGCTATTACTAATTTTGAGACAATAAAGATTAAAATAATGCCACAAACTGAAGTAATCTACATATAAAAAGCCTTTACTTTTCACTTGAACTGGTTTCTTTTATATTTTACGTTTTAATAAAAGTTAGTATTAGCTTTGAGACACAAACTGAGCGCTCTTGTGCGTAAAGCCTTTTAAATATTGGCTGTTATGTTATCCTGTTAAATAAAAAATGACTTATTACATGTTAAGATTGGGGTGATCACCTGTTCCTCTTGTGGCTGACCTGCACATTTACGCCCCTGACCCTCATACCACTTATGTAGAGATTCAACACATGAATTATTAAAAAAGCGAGATTTACACAGAAAACATGTTTTTCTCGCAAAGAAATCAAGACATTTTTGAGTGTGCTAGTTTCAGAGTTGTAATATGTGGGCACTTTAGGGCTGCAACAACAATATGGAGATTAGTCATATTTATACTTTCATGCTTGTTATCTGGACTATACAGGCTCAAAAAGAAATACCAAAACACCTTTTAGAGTAAAGACAGTGCTTGCCTGCTAAATCCAGATTGATTGATTGATTTCAGTCTGGTCCCCTCAAGCCTGGCCAAACGTCATCGTCCAGTCAGATTTGTCTTTTTTCAGCGATGCATGTGAAACGAGGATCTCATTGGTCGCATATCATTTACAAATAAAATCTAATTTATCTCACCTCAAATTAAGGACGATAAGGATAGACTATGCATGTTTTTGATTGGCTAATCCACCTGTCAATCACGGCCATTTGGAAACAGGGAGACTCACCAATAGCCAAACTCACATCTTCATAAAGTCTTGAAGTGTATTTTGTGGATTAGAGTAGATTAGATTAGATTTAAAAAAAAAAAAAAAAAAAGATCAAAAATTTTAATGAGTCGCAATATTTCAGCCTTTTTAAAATTAAAAATGTAATTAATAAATCACAATGTATTAAAGAAATAATCATATGATTAGTCAACTTATATTAAAAAAAAAAAAGGTGACTAGTCAGATCACAGAGTCCCTCATGATTCAATATGATGCATAATATATGGCTCACAATACAATATTAACACGAAATGGATCGCTATTTCGTGTTAATATCATATCCTGTGATACTTGATATTTTGCACATGATACTCAGTGATATACTGCTGTTTTTTAAGAACCAAATACATTTTAGCAACAATATTTCTTTGTTAAACCACTTCAACTACATCAAAACAGTGAACAATGTGTTGCATAAACAAGTTTCCTTCCACTAAATAAGCAACCAAATTGTAATGCGGTCACAAAAAAATTGCTAAGACACCAAAAAATACTCTTGCCGATATATCCATACAGCAGCCCACAATAACAATACTGTATCACAAAATTTAGAATCACAATATATCGATATTTCAATATTTTTGCACACCTCACAACTACTAACTGAGCTCCCACCACATTCAGCCCTCTTTAGCCACAATTTGAGGTGGTCACCCTAATGAAGACCAGTTCATACTCTCTTAGTTATACATTTCTAGGCCTATTGTTTATCAGCAGTGTTATCAAACTCCAAGTATCAGAATCAATATTGGGACTGAAAACACTGGATTGGTGCGCCTCTAGTTTAAAGCTGCATTGTGTAACTTTTCCGGTGGAGGGTTCGTCAAATGCTTTTCTCCATGGAGATGTTATTGCTTTGTCTGGAATGTTTCACAGTATGGTATTAAACCTTTTTATCTTCACAAAGACCAAACCAGATCAAGTTGCAGGTCAGATCTGTGGAGAGGCGACCCCACTCACATTCAGAATGTCTGTTTTTCTAGGTATTTTTAAGCTGTAAAACCACCTGTAATTGAATAAATGTAAAGTAGAGCTGTTTAATGTCATACTGTAGAACACTGAAACAGAGCAATGACATATCCATAGAAACAAGAAGGTGACGGACCCCCAAATAAAAAGTTACATACTGCGCCCTTAAAGTTCTAATAACATGCAAACCTCATGCATTTTTGATAATGATGTTATAATGTTTTTTCCTCTGTAAAAACATACCTGGAGTTGTGTTTTGTTTTGTAACTATTATTTATTTTCTGTTGAATTTTATGTCATGAGATGTCTTCACTATAAACCAGCAAGCTAGTTTATTTCTTCATAGTAGCAGTGCGTACGGCCAATTTTATGCAAAAAGTGTTTCCATACACATACGTACAACTACCCATACAAGCATATTATGGGAATAAAAGAAAGCTCAAATCAGAATACAAAGGAGCACTGCGCAACTTTTCTGGTGGAGGGTCCGCTACCTTCTTGTGTCCATGGAGATGTTATCGCTTTGCCTGGAATGTTCCATGGTATGACATTAAACATATCCCTCTAGTATTTATCCATTATGGGTGTTTCTGTTGCTCAAAAATACTATAATTCCTTCTAAATGGGGTGCCTCTCCACAGATCTGAACTGTAATGTAGCGTAGTGCTGTAACCTGCTTGTCTCTCTTGTGATATATAGGTTTAATCTATACTGTGGAACATTTTAGACAAAGCAATAACATTACATTTCCAAGGAGATAGGCAGGTGGTGGACTCGCTAGACTGTTGAAACTGTTACACAGTGCACCTTGAGTTTTGGTAAGGTAAAGACTTTGACAACCCATTCTTCTGTTAAAATATTGTCTTAGAACAAGATTAGTACGATTAAAGAAACTACTAATATGTCTTATTTTTTACTAAAATGTGTCAAAAATGTAACAGACTCCAGCTCTGTCCTCTGCTCCCCACACGTCTGGTTCTGGTCCACTAAAACAACTGAAAATAAAGATGACCAACCTATGTGTGAGTTCATGATTTAAAGATGTGTGGGTGGGTGGGCATCTGTAACATTTTGAGGACTAAAATCTAGGGATGTAAAGATGTCCAAATTTCAGGACATGATGTTTACTGTGACTTTTGTGGAGGCTAACAAAATTGTGAATGAAATGCCTTGACAAGACTTTGGTATTGTCATAATCCAACAGAAACAGTTCAGGTAGTCTGCACTCAAACAGAGCAAAGGATCATGGTCTATGTAGTTTTTGCTGCAGCATAACAATGAACTTTAAAGTGGGTATGACAGATTTTTTTATCCTTTTTAATCATTGGCTAAATTTACACCACTCTAAGGGCAGTTTTTGCGCAAAAGTTGGAAAAATATGTTGAAAATTTGAAAAAGGAAGTACAGCGATCTAAAACAAAATGATGACATGACAATGGGTCTCATTTCTCTTTCCTTGAGAGGATCTAAACTCCTCACTGAGACTAATAAAGTTTGATTCTTTTCTCTGATGTCTGCCTCCTGAAGCCTCCATCAGGTTTACTCCTTCCTTCTGTGGTTTTCTTTGGGACACCACTTGATATGACACATTTGTTTGACAGCTGAAAAATGGAGAATGGAGGAGAGGAATCAAGGAGAAGTAAGTGAGGAAAGAGAAATGAGATGTGGCCTAGGGAGAATTCAGTCCAAACGTAAACGTAATTATAACTTAAATTATAGTTTTACACCAATCAAGAAGCAATGTATGCAAAAAAGTTGGAAAAACATGTAGAGAGTAGAGAGTTCCTTTAGTTCCTTTTTCAAGTAGAGTTCTAATCTGATGACAATCTGAACTAATGACATGACACTAGGGAGAATTCTATCCAAATGTTTGGCAAAATTTACACATGAGACACACAATTTGTCCCAATTTTAAACATTCTTTCAACAAAATAAAGCTGTTTTCTTAGATTTGTATTAGTCAGATAATAATTAGAGGAGTTTTTCGAGCTAAGAGTTATGGAATTTCCTAGTGTGATATCAGGATTTCCAACCAGGAAGTCAAATTTTAAACCTAAAAAAACTGCCAAACAGGCCCTATTCCCACTTACCTGACTTCTGACTTCTGGTATAGTTACGGACACTGGGCATGTGATAAAACCATGGATTTAGCAGCAGCTGTTTCTAAACGTCTTCCGGTTCTGTGACGTAAGCGTGAATAGAGCCAGGGATGGACTTGGACCAAAAACTGGCCCACAAATCGGCCCACAGTGGAAATGGAGGGCCGGGGGTGGCATTTATTATTATTTTTATTATTATTATTATTATTATTATTATTATTATTATTATTACACCATTCTGGAAAAGCCCAAAACGGCTGTCCGGTGTACTGGCCTTCGGCACAGATTTGCCAGTCTGCCCCTGAACAGAGCCCATAGGGAAAACGAATGTGAATGTTTTTTGCTGAAATCTTAAACACCTTAACTGTGTTTTAGTAAAATGAGTAGTGTAACCTGTCACTTTAACCAAAGAGATTTGTAATTCGATATATGTGATCGGCCCACCATATTATTGTGCGACTTTTTACGATACGATACCAAGATATTTCAGGTATTACATCCCTATTAAAATCTGCACATACTCTTACATCATGGGGACCTGCCTACATTCTGAGCACAAAAATCAAGTCCCCATGATGCAAATTTCCTTTATTATTAGTTCAACAACATTTTTTAGTTCAGATGTGGGTTAAAATAGCTTAAGGTTAAGGTTAGGGTTTCGGTTAAATTAGGCACGTAGTAGCTCTTATTTGTGTTGTCAGGTTCAATGCTGAAATCCAGGTGGTTTAAACCTAAAAGGACTCTCTCTGATCTGAACGGTCTCTACCTAAACCCCACAGGCAATCATGAATCAGTCCGTCTGCTGCTGTTGTATAAGTGTCCATATACTAAGAGACAAACTTGGACATGTCCTCTAGTTCATTTAAAGGGCCCATATTACGCTATTTTCTGATCTATGTTCTAATGTTGTTTCCTCATCACAAACAAACCTGGAGCTGTGTTTTGTTTCATTCACACATGTTTAACACACAAACCCTGCAGATGTAAGCTTCTAAATTTTTCTCTCAAAAACAAAACACTCAGTTCCACCTTGTGATGTCATGTAGTAATACAGGCATGCTCTGTGTTTTTAAACTCCACACACCTTGACTAGAATCATTTGGATAATTTCAGCTCTTGAATTGACAATCTTTACTAAGCAAAAGATAAAAGGTGGCTGTTAACTTAAACACTTCATGACATCATAAGGTGGAAGAGAGCATTTAGAGCTTTGGCGATGCAGACAAAAAAAAAATATGGGCCCTTTAACAAATGCCACTCAAGTTGAGCCCACAGTCTAATCCGTAATACAATCTTACTTTGCATCTCAAACACTGTGGCATGTGTCAGATCAAAACTCAGAACCAATTTAGGCTGAATAAATTATGTATTAACAATAATAACGTGTCATGGACTAAAGGTAAGTATATGTAGTACTTTATAGCGTTGTCAAAAGTATAGAAAATCAGATTCTAATCAAAACTAGTATCAAAACTACGGTAGATACTCATCTGAGCACGTATTGATACTAAGGCCCAATCCCAATTCTCCCCCTTAGCCCTCTGTCTTTGTCTTAGGCTGCGTCTCAATTCTCCCCCTTAGCCCTCTGTCTTAGCCCTACCCCTCTGTTGTGCGCGTTCACGAGAGACAGAGGGGTATCCCAATACTCTTTTCTGTAAGTGCGAGGGCTAAGGGGAAGGGCTGTTCTACCCCTCTGCGCAAAGCGTTTTCAAATGCACCCTTTGCGCAAAGGGGATAGGCGTGGCTTAACGCAAGTCGGAGCAAAAAGCAACACGGAAATCAGGAAGTGTCGAGCAATCGGGAAGAAATTGGACAAATGTGAGTATTTGCACTCAAGAACCTTATAAAAAGTTGTATAAAACTGTAGTAACTTTTGAAAAGTTGTAGGTATACTCATGGCGCCAGCATTTACGCTTTCTGACATATACGGCTTATCGTAACATGCCCGGTTAGAACTATACGCTTGTTACGGTAGAATGTGTAAAGTATTACGAACATGCATGGCCTTAAAGAACTATATACGCATATATGTTAGACTAGAATGTGTCAAATATATCGCTGTATTTCACCTCGTAACTCGTCTCATGCGCTTTTAGAACTATACACATGTTACGGTAGAATGTGTAAAGTATTACAAACATGCATCGCCTAAAATATTATTGTTTCGTTTCGCCTTGTAAATTATCCCCTATTTAATGACATGTTATTAATCACATTTGTATTTTGTTTAGAAATTTCTTGTAGGAGGCTGGACTTGTTGGAGTTGTGTCAGCCCAACAAGCTTCAAAAAAGTGGGAGAATTTGAAAATAAAATATAAGGTATATTACATTCTATAATATTTGTAGGTACCAGAACAACTATATATGTTTATGACTATGTATTAATTTTGTTTTCTTTTTTGTGTGTACCAGGCATCCTCTACAACTCCATCCACCTCTGCAGCATTTTAATTTTGTGTTACAGTTGATTAAAATTTGATTTACATATGTTGTACAGAGTATAGTAATTTTAACAAATTAAAAAATTAAAAAAAACATTTGACTTTTTGCAAAGTTCATTTAAAACAAACTCAAAAGGAGCACAATACTTCAAAACTTTAAAAATAATGTCATATTGTTGCGACTGCAAAGGGGTGTCCCATTTCTAAGGGTTTAAAACCAACCCTTTGCCTTAACCCTCTGTTTAAAGACAGAGGGGTAGGGCTAAAAGTCACGTTCACAGGACAGAAATGAAGCTTTCCTGAATGTCTTTAGAACGATCTTGAGCTATATCAGAACAAGTATAAGAGCACATAGACTAGTATACACCCATGGAGCACTGTGGAACCTACAGGACCACTGAGGGAGTACACACATATAAGACCACATGGGAATAGAAAAGAAAGTACCATTTAATGTTGAAAATCACATTATATTGTCTAAAGAAAGAGTATCCACCGTAGTATCCAAATCTATATTGAGTATCGAGTCTATTTGTTAGTATCGAAATTGACTTTGAAATGTTAGTATTGTGATAAGACTAGTAGCTTATTCTTCCATATGCAATAGCCACCTCCCTTTTTTATTATGATATGAACTGCCCTCCAGAGCTCAAAGCACTCTGTTCCACCGTGCGAAGTCATTAGGTGGTAACACAACTCAACTCAACTCAACTTTATTTCTAAAGCACTTTAAAACAACACAGTTGACCAAAGTGCTGTACACAATAAATAACAAACATCGACAGGTACAGTGACAGGAACAAGAATAAAACAATACAAATGCAGGTAAAAAGTCAACTCTCGACTGTGTTAAAAGCCAAGGAAAAAAGTGCGACTTTAAAAGGGACTTAAAAACAGGTAGTGATTCAGTCAGCCTGATATGCAGAGGGAACTGATTCCACAGCCTCAGAGCGGCCACTGCAAATGCCCAATCCCCTCTCTTTTTTCTCCTGGTCTTTGGCACACAGAGGAGAGCCTGATCTGCGGACCTGAGAGCACGAGGAAGTACTTCTCCAGATCCTAAAGGTGCTTCCCTATGACCCATCTCAACTCTGATCTGAATACGCCCTTTCAAATCATGCGGTGCATTACAGGGTCTGCAGGGTTCAACCAGGCGAGACGAATGCTCTGCTCATTCTTGAGAACCAAAACACAAATTATAACATCAATAAAAATATGTCCAATGTCTTTGTAATTAAGAATAAATCAGCATTGTAGTGATTTGTGCATGTGAAAGGTTAGAATGGTATTATATGCCCCTAATTCTATGCTCTGTGCCTATTTCAATTATGTAATTCATAATGTGATTTCATGCTAAGAGTTTAAAAACAGGAAAATGTTTGCAATAAATATGAATTTACATAAGCCTTAAAAACAGTTAAATACAGTTAAAAGTCCACTAAAATGTTTATTGTGTTTTATTTTTCAGTAACATTCCTGTCATCTCATTTAAGGAAACTGTAATCATATCATCCGTAATCGACTACTAAGCCTGGGATCCTTTGTTTTAGTGATTGGTAATGCCTTCACCCACCACTTGGGGGATTTCGCGCCGTTTCTCCTCATTGCATTAAACTTCGGCATGAAAGAAACAGCACACAGATCACTGCTGTGGTTCTTTTTCTTTGTTTTCAGAGGTGCCACATTCCCCATTTCCAGAGGTACAACATGCATGTTTGAGTAATCTTTAATTGTGTAACTGCTGCCATATTGATGATTAATCCCCGTTTTCACCGCCACCGGTACACGCCCACTGCTCTGTACTTGCTTCGTTCAACAATTTTATTTTCTTAATCGGTGATACACGTAGGATTCACCATTGCATTGTAATTTTGGTACAAATGTAAAAACAATCCGCTTACCGGAAGACGTTTGGAAACATGCAGATGGCGACTTCCGGTGTAGTTACCGACACTGGGCATGTGATAAAACCGTGGATTCAGCAGCAGCGTCTTCACAACCTGCCAAAGTTTTCCACGGAGGACGGGACTCTGATCACGTCTTCGATGTCACTTACAGGCATCTGGTTGTAACTGTGGATCTGCCGAACATAACGGAGCGCTACAATCACATTTTTTTCTTCTAGATGAAGAAAACCAGGCAATTTTCTCAGTTTTCACAGATTTTGTCAGAGTTACTATCGCCAACAGAACCCGAAGGAACCCGGTTTTTTGTGACGTAAGTGTGAATAGGGCCCATTTCTTTTACACTCAGACACAATCATAACCAAGTGCTACAGTGTCAAAGATAGGCCAAAATGCATGTATACAAAAAAACAAAACCATTAATACCCCACTTCGTAACATGACTAGTGGTGGGTACTTCATCTCCAGTCCGAGTTAAAGCCATAGTTTGTAACATTTTTCACGGAGATAGATACGTTATATGATTATATAACTTAAGATGACCTATTGTGCTTGTTTCTGCTGTATCATTATAATCTATGACTTCCGTGGATCACTATGTTAAGATGTGGACATTTTAAATCGCAGTATTCATCTAAAACTTCCTTGTTAGAAAACTGCAGTGCCAAACGGGAGCTGACGTTGCTGTAAACATCATGACAACAAAGAGCCAGCATCTCCAACACATAGCTTCAGATCACACTAGCGAGTAGAGGATTTTCTTTTCACTTGTTCCAAAACGACTACACAACGCTGCCAAATCCTACATATATCATTAAGAAAATAAAACTGGAGAACGAAGTAAGAACAGATGGGCAAAATGGCGTCTTGAAAATAAGTGATTAAAGATGACTCAAACATGCATGAATCACTCCAAACACAACTTCAGAGGAAGGAGAAACAGCTATAAGATGTTTAAAAGCTCTGAAAAGTCCATTTTGCATGATAGACTTGCTTTAAAGATTTCACTTAGATTCGAGAGGAGGCACAGAGCAAAAAAAAATAACAGAAAAGAATGAAATAAACGTTTATGCATACTTTTAGGCTGAAATGTTTCGCAGTGAGGCTTTAAACGTGCTGTGTGTAACTTTTCCAACCCCGAATAATGTTTTTTCTAGGTATTTTTGAGCTATAATTGACCTGTAATTGAATAAATGTAAATTAGAGCTGTTTAATGTCAGACTGTGGGACATTACAGGTTGATCAATGACATATCCATAGAAATAAGCAGGTGAAAAGTTACACAATGCACCTTTAACTACTCCCCCTTTCAGTTGAGTTCATTCTAATAACCATTGAATCGTGCATTGTGGTGTTTTCCAGCTCAAAATGCGAGAGTGGAGCAGCAGGTGAACCCGTCTCTCTCATCTTCATTCTCCACCGCAAATTGTGGAGGAAACTAACTCCGACTGCTAATGACATTGGCTGTTCTGATTGGCCATTAAAGCTTCATTACATGGATTGGGAGCCGGTGGGACTGCGCGGGGCTGGGGCATTTAGCTGGAATGAAGTCACGCTAAGTGGGAGTTGCGTCGCGTCAACACCAAAGAAGAGATTAGCTCAGAGAGAAGGAGGAAATGCCAAAATAATCAAATGTATGTTTATAGCTTTAAATGCCCTGGTTTTAATTGCTGTTACACAATGAAAAGTTTGTGTTCACGTGACTTTACAATGTTTCAGAATCCCTATAGTTTAAAGGGACTATTTTACGCTATTTTCTGATCCATGTTCTAATGTTGTTTCCTCATCACAAACAGACCTGGAGTTGTGTTTTGTTTCATTCACACGTTTAACACACAAACCCTGCATATTTACGATGAGTTCTTCTCTCAGGAAGTCTCAGGAAGTGCTCCACTGTGGTTTTAAACTCCATACACCTTCACTGATCCGTAGGTTGGTTCGAATCCCGCTCTCGACATAAAAAAAATAAAACATCACTGGTTGAGCGGTCCACATATCCACTGGCCCACAGGTTGGCGGTGCGATTTTACCTCCCAGAGATGAATGCTGTCGTTGTGTACCTGTGCAAGACACTTAACCCACCTCGCCCCCAGTGTCTGCGTACACTGGTGTATGAATGTGTGTGTGAATGGGTGAGTGGTTCCTTGATGTAAAGTGCTTTGAGTGACTTGAAGGTGGAAAAACAATACAAAAATGTGACCATCTCAAATTCACTAGAATCATTTGGATGATTTCAGCCCTGGAATTGCCAATCTTTACTGAATATGAATAAGATAAAAGGTAGTTGTTCACTTGAAAACTACCACTACATGATATTACAAGGTAGTAAAGAGAATTTTGAGCTTTAGAGATGTAGACAGACTCGTAATAATGTGTGAATTAAATAAAACACAACTCCAGGTATGTTTTTGAGCATTCTAACACGACTTAAAGCTCACAAGAGTCAATTTTGCATTTGGGACAAACATTTGTAGGCTTAAATCTATAGATACAAGCTGATTAAATGAAATAATAAAACTACTTTAGGTGCAGGTTTGTTAATATTCGTATATATTGAACATCCAGATTACTATGGTGTGGGCAGGGCTCTCAGAAATGGCACCAGGAATCATGGGAGTTCTCCGTGGCTCTCCCAGACCGGGGCATCTGGAGCAGTAAACAGATGACTAACCAGCGGCCTTTCCGGGGTCTGCAGAGATATACACTGAGCACTGACATTTCACCGTATTACAGAGTCTTGGGTTCAATTCCCATAGTGTCAGAGGTGCGTGGCGTTGTAATTATCTGAGAGTGCGCTGTTCAATGCCTGACCTTCGAGACACATACAGACCTTCTGTTGTATAGCTACACAGAAACTTCAGTGTTCAAATCATGCAGTGCATTACAGGGTCTGCAGGGTTCAACCAGGCGAGACGAATGCTCTGCTCATTCTTGAGAACCAAAACACAAATTATAACATCAATAAATATGCCCAATGTCTTTGTAATTAAGAATAAATCAGCATTGTAGTGATTTGTGCATGTGAAAGGTTAGAATGGTACTATATGCCCCTAATTCTATGCTCTGTGCCTATTTAGAGTCATGCAATTCATAATGTGATTTCATGCTAAGAGTTTAAAAACAGGAAAAGGTTTGCAATAAATATGAATTTACATAAGCCTTAAAAACAGTTAAATACAGTTAAAAGTCCACTAAAATGTTTATTGTGTTTTATTTTTCAGTAACATTCCTGTCATCTCATTTAAGGAAACTGTAATCATATCATCCGTAATCGACTACTAAGCCTGGGATCCTTTGTTTTAGTGATTGGTAATGCCTTCACCCACCACTTGGGGGATTTCGCGCAGTTTCTCCTCATTGCATTAAACTTACTCATGAAAGAAACAGCACACAGATCACTGCTGTGGTTCTTTTTCTTTGTTTTCAGAAGTGCCACATTCCCCATTTCCAGAGGTACAACATGCATGTTTGAGTAATCTTTAATTGTGTAACTGCTGCCATATTGATGATTAATCCCCGTTTTCACCGCCACCGGTACACGCCCCCTGCTCTGTACTTGCTTCGTTCAACAATTTTATTTTCTTAATCGGTGATACATGTAGGATTCACCATTGCATTGTAATTTTGGTACAAATGTAAAAACAATCTGCTACTCGATAGTGTGATCTGCAGCTATCCATAGGAGATGCCGAAGTCAGATCCCATTGGGCACTGCAGTTTTCTAACGAGTCAGGGGGACTTGTTTATTTTGTTAAGTCATGTCCATGGGTGTCATAGATTATAACTGTATAGCAGACAACATAAGCACAGTAGGTCTTCCTTAAAAAGAAGGTTATGCAAGCTCAAAAATGACCCATAATTAACACAGGAATAATAGGTTACATCCTTATGTGCCAGGTCGCAGACTCTAAAAAGAAATGTTCCACAGTATTAGATTACAATCTGATGCATCCTACATTCACTTTCAGTCATGTTCTTTTGTGGTAAGCTCCTTCAACATATACAGACCTGGAGTTGTGTTTTGTTTCATTCACACAAGTTTAACACACAAACCCTGCAGATTTAGGCTGAGTTCTTCTCTCGAACTGAAAACATTTTGTTCCACCTTGTGATGTCATGTGGTAATACAGGAAGTGCTCCACTGTGTTTTTAAACTCCGCACTCCTTCACTAGAATCATTTGGATGATTTCAACCCTGGAATTGCCAATCTCTACTGAACTAAAGATAAAGGGTAGCTGGTAACTACTGCTTCATGACATCACAAGGTGGAACAGAGCATTTTAAGCTTTGAAGATGTAGACAGACTAATAATAAAGGATTACTCAAACGTGTGAATGAAACAAAACACAGGTATTTTTGAGGAGGTAACAACGTTATAACATGACTTAAAGCTCACAAGAGTCAGTTTTTGTCTAATATAGGACCTTTAAATCAGGGGTGTCCAAACTTTTTTCATCAAGGGCCACATATCTAAACACAGACAAAGCAGAGGGCCAATCGAGGGCCATAGACTGGTGCTCAGTACAGTGAATAATTGAAATATGCATGTTTAACACGTTAGAATGAGCTATCAGTCCTTTATTCATGCTAAGACCCACAAAACCACACAGTAAATATTAAATATTGTCTTATCAAGGTAGAGAGCCAAGAAAAATTTGTCTGAGGGCCGCATTTGGCCCACGGGCCATAGTTTGGACATGCTTGCTTTAAATACTATAATGTTGTTTCTTGTTTCCATGTTTCACTGACTTTAAATCATCTACACAACAGCCTATAATGTTTGACTCAGTGCGTGTTATGGTGCTATAGGGCAGAGCTTTTGTTTACATTTGTTGAAGTAAATAATTAAACTCATGTGGCTTATATCCACCATACACCCACAGCAGCAGGGACAGACCTCACTGTGCTGTTACAGGCTCCATAATTGCTTTATTAATAGACAGAGTGATTCATTCATTACATTTCAATTAAAGTCAAGGGAAATTAGCCTTCGCCGTCACAAGATGTTTAAGCTTAGGCTCTCCATTTTGAAACTTTAGTCTGTTCTGTTTTTTTTTTTGTTTTGTTTTTTTTTTTTTTTTTTTGTTTTTTTTTTAGCAGGTAATAGCAAAACCTCAACGTTCATAATAGGTCAAATCCTTCAAAAAATATTAAGTCTGGACCACCTTCAGATCTCTCCCCTCTGCTCCTGACAGGAAGGGCAGGGGCTTTTACAACTCCATGGGCGATTCTCTTTTTTAATTAACTATCTAATCCACAAATACATATATATATATTATCTATACTTTATATTTATAAGTATATAAAGTGCATATGACAGTTACTCTACAAAAAAGTGAACATCATTTGATTGAAGATTTTACTACATATCTTTCTCCTAATTGGACTCTTGTGAGCTTTAAGCCATGTCATAATGTTGTTATATCCTTAAAAACAGACCTGGATTTGTGTTTTGTTTCATTTACACATGTTTGAGTAATCTTTTATTATTAGTCTGTCTACATCTTTAAAGCTCAAAATGCTCTGTTCCACCTTATGATGTCATGAAGCAATAGTTTTACCTTTAGTTTACTAGAGATGGGAAATTCCAGAGTTGAAAGTATTTCAGATGATTCCAGTGAAGCTGTATGGAGTTGAATAATACAGTGGACATTACTATATGACATCACAAGGTGGAACAGAGTGTTTTCTGTTTGAGAGAAGAACAAAGTAAAAATTTGCAGGATTTGTGTGAATGAAACAAAACACAACTCCAGGTATGATTGTGATGAGGAAATTACATTATAAGATAGATCAAATCTTGTTTTATTGCATGTTCCATTTTCCTGCTATTCTTGAACTGTGCGTTGCAACACTGGAATTTCCCCACTGTGGGACTAATAAAGGCATATCTTATCTTATCTTATCTTAGCTTAATATACTGTAGGCCCTTTAAACGGTCCTTGCACATAAATTGTTGATACTACTACTACTACTACTACTACTACTACTACTACTACTACTACTTAACTGATGTAAAAGTAAACATTTAGCATAAAACAAGTCATGATTATAAAAACATGAAAACCTGTCATACGCTCTTTAAAGCTGCACTATGGAACTTTTTGGTTGGGGACCATCACCTTTTTTGTTTCTATGGAGATGTCACTGCTCTGCCTGGAATGTTCCACAGTATGACATTAAACAGCTCTACTTTACATTTATTCAATTACAGCTAGTTTTATAGCTCAAAAAATACCTAGAAAAATAGACATTCTGACTGTGAGCGGGGTCGCCTCTCCACAGATCTGACCTGTAACTTGGTCTGATTTGGTCTCCATGAAGATAGAAAAGTTTAAATATTTATCGGCGGTGGGGAAACTTTGTCTGGAATGTTTGACAGTATGGTAATACTGTGAAACATTCCAGACAAAGCAATAATCTCCATGAAGGAAAGCCTTTGACGGACCATCCAGCAGAAAAGTGACACAATGCACCTTTAAAATGCACTTAACACCATATTACAGGCCTACAGTACAGACATTTAGCTAGTCTCTGCTAACTATCTCACATACATTCACACTAGCTCATTTCCATCAACACGTTCTCTCAAATCCACCCAAATTCAGTCTATTTTTCCAATAGGCCTGTTTCCGTCCCACCTCCTCCTCGCATCGCCATGCCAACAGTTCATCAACCCTTTTTGCACCCCGAGCTTTAATGTGCGAAAAACCCTGCGTACCTCCGATTGCGCACTTCCTGTTGTCTTAACATAATGCTCTAATAAGCCGGGGGAACATCTAGCGCTCCGAAGATCACCGAAAATTAGATCGGCATTATCCAGCCTACAATAATGTTTACGACTCTAGCAGCCATTAACGCAATTAGCCGTCGCGTTCTGATTTTCCATCCGCCGCACCTTTTATTAACAATATTTATCGGCGGTGGGAAAACACACAGCGGGAGTGCATTAAACAGACCGTGAACTTAATTTTGGACTCGCTACAATCCTCCGATTCATAGCGAGCGTAATAGCATTGTTCATTTTATATTTAGGACAGAGATTGGAAGAAGAGAGGAGGGGCGAGTGGGTATACCTGCCGCACAAACCGGGGGGCATTAAGTCTGACTAATGAAATGACTCTATCCTCCATGGCGTTTTTTAATCTATTCGCGGCGGAGGTGAAGGGAGAAAAAAAATTAAAAAAGTAATTGACAAGCTCCACAGTGGTGCGTGGGGATAGCGGGAGAGCTCCAGAGCCAAAAGGACAGCTGTCACTAAAGCAATTATAATGACAAAGGTTAATTAATTCTGGGCAGTTTTTCAGCTGATATGAGACGGTTTTCATTTGCCAAGTGAGTAATAGTGTTTATAGGAGGGGAATTTATTTGTGAGGGAGGAGAGAGGATAGGAGAGAGGAGAGGAGGAGTGATAGCGTCTGATAGAGCAGGTAATGTGTCAATAGCCGGGACCGGAGAGGCCTCGAGACACAGGAGAGGAGGTGGAGAGGAGGAGAGGCGGAGGAGGGTGATGTACATGTGGAGTGCATACGGCAGGTTTTCGTGTTTTTCTCATTACGACTTGGTTTAATGGGAGACCACCTGTGGTAAATATTCAGCATAGTTTTACATCAATTAAGAGGCAGTTTGTGGGGGAAAAAAAGTTGAAGAAAAGTACAAAAATAAAAGAGTAGCTGTGAGCGGTGAAACTGCATCCCATATGCAGAGACAATGTACGCCCAAGGAACAAATTTTGTCTAAGTCAAGTCATTTTATTTACAGTATATCAAACATTTAGACTTAGACAAACTTTATTGATCCACAAGGGAAATTATTTGGATACAGTAGCTCAAACATCACAATTTAATATAATAAAATAACAGAGTAACAAAAATAGATGGCAAGAGAGAGGTGTCAAATGAGACATAATTTTAAAAATAAATGTATATGTATAAGTCAAAATAAAATAGAAAAATAAATAATAAACTATAAAATAAACTATAAAATCACAGCTATAAACAAACTGTGATTTTACGGGTTATTTTATAGTTTATTACTTATTTAAAACAACCGTAACAAGCTGTACCAAAGTGCTTTACAACAAGAAACACCACATAGTAAAACAAATATATAATATAAAAAAAAGTACATGAAAAAGTGTCATATATACACAAAGATAAAATGTAAAGTTGACAGCTTCAGAGCAAAGTTCACAGGCTGCGAAATGCCATCTCGAAATGTGTTTTAAGAGGTTTTTCAAATGAGATAAAGAGGAGCATGTTCTTAGATGAAGTGGGAGGGCATCCAGAGCTTAGCAGCTACAGCAGAGAAAGCTCCGCCTCATTTAGTTTTGAGGCGATGGGGGGACAGAGAGGAAGTGAAGAGAGTTTGACCTGAGGCTCAGGTGAATGGAGAGATTTTTTTTTAAAAATTATAAACATTTTGTTCAGTTTGTTGATGAAATAACTTGTGGAAATAACTGCCCAGGACGGAAGTGTCGTTTCTCTGTTATTGTGCAAAGGTGAGAGAAGGGACTGGGACCTAAACCCCAGCACCTGAATCAGTGCTAGTGCAGCCTCTGCAGCACCAGCCACAGGAGAGGCACTGATTCATGACTGGTGCAGGTGCTGGGGTTTAGGAAGTGACCATTCAGATTAGAGAGAGGACTTTTAGATTTAAACCAACTGGATTTTAACATTGAAACTGGCAACGCAAATGAAAACTCATGTGAGGCCCATTTTGTTTTCTGATTGGATCTTGAGAAACAAAACACCAAATTGTAACAAACAGCTTGGGCATGTCGAATGTTTTTGCAAGAATAAATCAGTATTACAATTGCAAAAGTTTAAAAAGTATATTTTCTGATCCATGTTCTAATGTTGTTTCCTCATCACAAACAGACCTGGAGTTGTGTTTTGTTTCATTCACACATGTTTAACACACAAACCCTGCAGATTTAGGCAAAACAGAAAAACACTTAATACAGGAAGTGCTCCACTGTATTTTAAGGATCACTTAAACATGTGAATGAAACAAAACACAACTCCAGGTCTGTTTTTAAGGAGGTAACAGATTATAACGTCTTAAAGTTCACAAGACTCAATATTGGACCTTGAAGAACAGCCCCACTGCTTTTAGTTGACTCAGAATAGATTTTTAGAGTGCCCGTTTTGCTGTATTTGAGAACCTCAGATAAGTAGCTTTACAAACGAGCTGAAATTCCCTCTGATCACATGGTCATGAAGGGAATCAGGAGCAGTCATCTCCATCTTGAGCGTCTGTCAGCCACACAAAGGTCCTGTCACCTACACCGGAGCGACTGGAGATCAGGTCACACATCTGTCACATACTTTTTACATCCTTCTGTGATCCTGATACGAGAGTTCGCACAAAACGTGTCACTGAAATGAAGGGTATGATTTCTCTGTCTCTTTCGCTCTTTCTTTATCTCTTCTTTCCCCACTGTCTCCCCCACGCTCTCTCTCTTCTCTCCATGTCTCCCACCCTCTCTTTTCCCTCTCCTCCAACCCTCCCTCTCTCCCTCCACCTCCCTCCTGTTCTCTCCTTTTCTCACTTCTCCCTCCCTCCGCTCTTCTGCCTCTCCCTCCCTCTCTTTCCATCTGAATCTCCCTCTCTTACCTCTCTCTCTCTTACCTCTTTACCTCTCTCTCTCTCTCCTCTGTCTCTCCCTCCCTTTCCTTCCCCCTCCCTCCTGCTCTCTCTCCCTTTCTCACCTGTCCCTCCCTCCTCTCTCTTCTGCCTTTCCCTCCCTCCTGCTCCCTCTCTTACCTCCCTCTTATCTCCCTATCTCTCCCTCCCTCTCCTCCCCCTCCCACCTCTTTCCCTCCTCTTCTCTCTTTTATCTCCCTCCCTCTCCTCTCTCCCTGCCTCCCTCCATCCCTCCCTCTCTCACCTTGTCATACACATCTCTGCAGTGTTCAGGAGGCGAGCCTATTTTTACCGTTGCGGCGGACGCCTCACATCAGAGCGCCGTCACCTGCTCCTCCTTTCACCTTTCACTCCCGCAAAGCAACTCCAGTATTTTACACCAAACACAACTTTTTTGTATCACTGAATAATAACTACAGCTCAGGAGGCCTTAAAGCATCGTGAAACTTGTTTGAGCTTTCTTCCATGTTATAACGTTGCTCCCTCATCAAAAACATGCCTGAAGAGGTTTTAGATGTCATGCATGCATGCTTGAGTAATCTAGTGATCTCTTCTGGGCCCTATTTGAACCCTCCTTATGATTAACAGTATGTTTTTTGGCAAATATCCTTTTCAAAACAATAAAAGGTAGCATGGTGATCTAAATATGTGATGTGTTATCAGTTAATAGAAGTAGAATACCCCGTCTTTAATAATTGAATTCATTGTAAATCATTTTGAATGAGGTGCTTTATTAAGGTTATTAAAAGTGTAGTATAAGGAAGTATGTAAAATCCCTGTCGTCCACATAAAATCCATGGCAAAGGAGAAAACTTTTGTCAACTGGACAAACATTTCGTAGCTTGTCGAAGCTGCTTTTTCAGTTCTGGTCAGAGGCTGGTGGACACTGCCTTATATCTGCCTGAAGGGAGGAGGTAACTACAACTACTCTGAAACTAACACACCTACTTGTTTACTGTTTCTGTTTGTTAGCTATAGGCCTATTGAACTGCACTGGGTGTGGGGTCATACTAGCAGAATCATTCAGGCCCATAATGGGTGCTTCACACCTCTGGACCTGACCTGACTATCACTATTGTTCTCTTTATTTAGTTTTAGGTTTGAGGATAGAGTTATAAATGGGAGACAAATGATGTCTGAGACCTCCATTTCTGTTCAAGGAACGATTGTCTTTCCTCACAAAAATAGCCTCTTTAACTCCCCTCTCAAACCAGTTCTTTTCTCTGGCCAGGATCTGGACCTCACTGTCCTCAAAGGAGTGGCCCGTGGCTTTTAGATGGAGATGTACGGCAGACTGAGGTCCTTTTAGGTGGAGGTGTACGGCAGACTGAGATCCTTTTAGGTGGAGGTGTACGGCAGACTGAGGTCCCATGTTACTCTCTTGTCTGTGTTGGTACATCCTCTTGTGAAGTGGCTGTTTTGTTTCTCCAGTGTAGCGCCCCCTGCAGTCTTCACTACACTGAATGGAGTAGACCACATTGCTTTGTTTGTGGCTCGGTGTTTTGTCCTTAGGATGGACCAGTTTCTGTCTTTTGGTCTTGTATTTGTGGATTTGAAATAGACTGGAATTTCATGTTGATAATCCACTGTTGTTGTTTTTTGAAACACCAGCCAGGTAAGGAATAGTTACACTCTTTCTCCTGGTTATAAGGAAGTATAACTCTACTTACACATCAGGTCTTCAGGTTTTCACTCTAGTTTACATCAAAAATACAATGGAAAACATACTTCCTGACATGCACAAGCCGCCAGAAGAGGGCGCAGGTACTATATCAGTTAGAGAAGCTTTTTGATTAAGATTGAAATGATCACAGGGGCCGAGACTCATTTCTCTCTCCTCGCTTCCTTCTCCTTAATTCCTCTCCTCGATCCTCCATTTTTCAGTTGTCAATCAAATGTGTCATATGAAGTGTTGTCCCAAAGAAAACCACAGAAGGAAGGAGTAAACACGATGGAGGCTTCAGGAGGCAGACATCAGATAAAAGAATCAAACTTAATTGGTCTCAGTGAGGAGTTTAGATCCTCTCTCCTCACTTTGTCTCCTCTGTGGGCGGGACTTCCTCACTCATTTCTTGCAGAATCGAGGAGAAGAATCAAGGAGAAGGAAGCGAGGAAAGAGAAATGAGACCCGGCCTGCAAGTACATTCATGAGGTGCATAACAAATTGCCTCCAAATGATCAGTAGCAGTCAAGCACTCTGGCAAAGACGTATGGGCTTTAAAAACATGGAGGAGACGTCTATGGCAAAAAGCCCCATACAAATGTAATCCCTCATTACTGTAGCATCCATGAGTGCTTTATTAACATGTTTCAATTAGAGCTACAGATACTAATACCGGTCAATCTACCGGCCTACCGATTTACTGGTAAGTCTACGTTCCTACCCTCACCTATGGTCATGAGCTTTGGTTAATGACCGAAAGAACAAGATCGTGGATACAAGCGGCTCAAATGAGTTTCCTCCGCAGAGTGGCTGGGCGCTCCCTTAGAGATAGAGTGAGGAGCTCAGTCACACAGGAGGAGCTCGGAGTAGAGCCACTGTTTCTCCACATTGACAAGAGCCAGCTGAAGTGGCTGGGGCATCTGTTCCGGATACCTCCTGGACGCCTCCCTGTGTTTCAGGCATGTCCCACTGGGAGGAGGCCCCAGGAAAGACCCAGGACACATTGGAGGGACTATGTCTTTCGGCTGGCCTGAGAACGCCTCAGAATCCCCCTGAAGAGCTGTAGGAAGTGTGCGGGGAGAGGGAAGTCTGGGCCACTCTGCTCAGACTAATACAGATGTTTGTATCTGTTATTTGACCTAATGATGTGAACAATAACCAATATTTGATCATTTCTGTCCAGTTTACAGCTGCCATCACCCAACCTGTAAATGATCCCCTCCCCAGTCTATTGTAAAAGCAGCTCTGTGACGATTCTAATCTAGTTATGAAAAGCATCAAAGGCAAACTCTTAAAATAGAATCACAATATGACATTCTAATGGCCAATATTTCCATACATAAAATAAATATATAGGGAGATAAAGGGCATTCCTGACGGACCCCTCTAGACAATGTGAAATTTTCTGATAAATAGCTCTTATTCAAAATTTTGCTGGTGGGTTCATTATAAAAATTTTTTTTACCCATTTTAAGATGGTCTTTCCAAAATTAAAAAAAACATGAATGTGCTATTAATAAAACTCCAGTTAATTTTATCGAAAGCCTTTTTAAAATCTGATATAAATAACATTCTCGCTTTCCTCTGTTTTTATAATCTTCAATTATATCTATAACATGCCTAACGTTTTCACCAATAAATCTTCCTTTTATAAAGCCTACTTGCTCATGTTTCCACTTTATTTCTATAGCACATTTTACGAACAAAGAAGATTCCAAAGTGCTTCCCAGAGATCATAAAATGAAGACAACAAAAAGGTAAATTGCTCAAATGTGATCATACCAGTCCTAAAACAATAAAACCAGTAAAAATCCAATAAAAGCAAAACCATAAAAATCATAAAATAGCAATAAATAAGTCAAATAAATAAAATAAATAAAAGACACTGAGGACTGCACAACTCACACGGCATTTAAAAGGGACCCATTTCCATCATCTTGCTGCTAGGCTTGGAGGATTTTTACCTACTTATGGTGCATGTTTTCTGGGTTGATGGAGGAAACCAGAGTCCCCGGAGGAAACCCACCCAGTCACGGGAAGAACATGCAAACATGCTATTTTTTTTTTTTTTTTTTTTAGTATTATTTTTTTTTAAGGTGCACTATGTCACTTTTTGACTGGGAGCCCGTCATCTGCTTGTTTCTATGGACATGTCATTGCTCTGCCTGGAATGTTCCACAGTATAACATTAAACAGCTCTACTTTACATTTATTCCATTACAGGTGGTTTTGTTGCTGAAAAACACCTAGAAAAACAAAACAGGCATTCTGACTGTGAGCGGGGTTGCCTCTCCACAGATCTGACCTGTAACTTGGTCAGGTTTGGTCTCCCTGAAGACGAAACAGAAAAGTTATACAGACTGTAAATCATTTTTTAAGTCATTTTAGATCAATACTGCGATTTAAAATGTCCAAATTGTAACATAATGATGCACGGGTGTCATAGATTATAACTACGAGTATACAGCAGACACAAGCACATTAGGTCTTTAAACGCCTCTCCAAAGACATGTCCTGTACAAAACCCTGTGGGGCATTCACTGTCCACATGACGGTGGGACAACGCAGCGTCGCAGTGTGAGTGTCTGTCCCACATTGGAGCAGCGTCCTGTCTTTGTCCAGGGCAGCGGGGGACAGAGGGGGGGACAGCTCTCAGATCACAGCCCCGGCTCTGATTAATGTGTGAAAGCTCCTCCAAGCTCCAGAGGTGATCCACACACACACAAACACACGCAGCGCTGACAGAGATGGACTAGGGGGCGCCGTGCACACAGACTCCTGCTCTCTTTAAAAATGCATCACCGTTAAATCAAAAAGTAACCTTGAGTGAGCGAGGCAGGTGCCAGAGCCCTGTCAGGGTGGGCCCAGAGTTTAGACTGCCAGGCGCATGGTGAACAGGGGTACAGGTTTGGAACAGGTGAGGAAAGATGTGTTGGAATTTTCCCTGGGTCTAGACTGCCAGGCGCATGGTAAACGGGGGGTAACAGGGAGGAGAGCTAGAAGACCCAACTTTTCCCTGGATTTGGACTGCCAGGCGCATAGTAAACAGGGGTTTAACAGGTGAGGAAAGTCAGAAGACCCAGTCCCAGAATTTTCCCTGGGTTTAGACTGCCAGGCACATGGTAAACAGGGGGTAACAGGTGAGGAGAGCCAGAAGACCCAGTCCCAGAATTTCCCCTGGATTTAGACTGCCAGGTGCATGGTAAAGAGGGGTACAGGTGAGGACAGTCCTATCACAATATGCTTAGAGTTTGGATTGCCAGACACATGGTAAACAGGGGTTACAGGTGGGGAGAGCCAGAAGACCCAGACCCAGAATTGTCCCTGGGTTTGGACTGTCAGGCACGTGGTAAACAGATTTACAGGTTTTGTATAGCTGAGTAAAGCTAAAATACCCTGGGTTTGGACTGGCAGGCCCAGGGTAAAGAGGGTACAGGTGAGGAGAGCTGCGCTAGGGTGTGCCCAGAGTTTGTACTGTCAGGTGATAGGAGAGCCCTATCAGAATATGCCCAGAGTCTGGATTGCCATACACATGGTAAACAGGGGTTACAGGTGAGGAAAGCTGTCAGAAGGTGCCCAGAGTTTAGACTGCCAGGCGCATAGCAAACTCGGGTACAGGTGCCAGAGCTGTGTCAGAATATACCCAGAGTTGAGAGTGCCACGTTTGGACTGACAGGCGCATGGTAAACAAGAGATAGAGGTGAGGAGAGCTCTGACTGAATATGCCCTGGGTTTAGACTGCCAGGTCTAAACCCAGATGGCAAAGATGGTACAGGTGCCAGAGCCATGTCAGAATGTACCCAGAGCTGAGACTACCATGTTTGGACTGACAGGCGCATGGTAAACATGAAGTACAGATTTTGCACAGGCACTAGAGCACATAGATTTAGACTGAAAAGGAAATCTGACAGAGAAAAGTGAATTTTTTAACTGGACTGAAAAGTAAAAAGTACTTTAAATAGGATTTTAAGGATTATTTTACCATTTTTGTGGTAACTTTCTGACTAAAGGTTTTGATGTGTTTCACAGTGTGGCATTAAACCTTTCTCTCATCACAGAGACTAAACCAGACCAAGTTACAGGTCAGGTCTGTGGAGTTCAAGGTCGCTCACAGTCAGAATGCCTGTTTTTCTAGATATTTTTGAGCTATAAACCCACCTGTAATTGAATCAATGTAAGTTAGAGCTGTTTAATGTCATACTGCGGAACATTCCTGACTAAAAGTTTTGATTTCAAGCTTTGGCTTTGAGCAAACAAAAATAAATACAAAAAAATTCATTACCAAAAATTAAGAAATTGATTTATATTGCAACTGTTAACCAAAATATGTATCATTATTTAATCAGTATCATATTTGAACATATTAACAACACTTGAAATACTTTTACGTTTCACTCTAAAAGAACAGTTTTAAACAGGTACTTTAATACTTTTACTTATACTTGAGTAACTTTTTACCTCTGTATCTGTACTTTTCCTTAAGTAACATAATTGAGTACTTATTTCATCCACCGCTGGTCTTGTCCAGGTGCTTGAAGGTGGTGTGTCCCAGTGAGGCAGAGACACACCCGGGGCAGTGTGAGGACAGAAGATCTCACTGTTCAGGTGTTTGTAGGTCTCCCTGTCCAAAATGTGAATCATGTTTTTAACCTGTAAAACTTTAGGGGCAGGAGTGCTACTTGGATGTGTAGAGATTGTTCAAAATTGTCCTTTTGGTGCTCATCAGTGTAGGGACCAGTGTCAAATACAAAGTTGAAAAAGCTGAGGCACTCAAAAAGTACAAAATAATGAAAAACCTTTATTACCACATGGCAGATAAAGTTAAAAACACGCCAACACATTTCGGCCCTTCGGCTTCATCAGGGCAAACTCCAGATGGCGATCACAGTGCAGAAGTAATAGGTGTAGGTCACATGTTCAAAGTCCCCTGGTGCATGATGGGACATGTAGGCTAAACAGATTTTAGCTACAAGCAATTTAAACAAGATACAAATAGTACAATTCCCAACAACCAATACATAGAAAAATACATAACCAATGCATATGAAAATATATAGTGCCAAAAATACAAAAGTGCTACAGATACAACGTGTATAATAGAGGGCTAATCTAAACAATTTCATGAAGATAAAGATGTTAAAATTAGGAATTGATTGCACATTTAAAGTGTGTGGTTTTAAAGGAAGGGGAGAAATCTAACTCTCCATTGAGTCCTGGACATTGGGTCGCCTTGAGAGTGTAGATCCACTAGGACTCTTTCTGTAGTAGTTTTGTCAGTCTATCTCCTCCTCTTATTGTTTCTTTAATAAGTTCAGTTCCACAGATTTTTAGGCTTTTACAGCTGCCATGGTTGGGTTCTTTGTAATGCAGGGCCATGGGATACAGGGGGTTACAGATCCTTATAGCCTGTTTGTCTGTATTTTCAGTAGTTACTATGTAAAAACGACCACATGTGCATTCAAGTCGGTATACCACACGGTGTTACAATGAATGATTGTCCTGATATCAGAACTTTGACCTGATGTAATGTCCATGAAAGAGTTAGTCCTCTGTACGTGTTCACAATAGGTACAATTACCACACCTGTAGCAGCCAGCCTTAGTATCGAGCCATGCCTTCTGTTTCAGTGGAGGGAGTAAACACGATGGACGCTTCAGGAGCAAACATCAGAGAAAAGAATCAAACTTTATTGCTCTCAGTGAGGAGTTTAGATCCTCTCTCCTCGCTTTGTCTCCTCTGCAGGCGGGACTTCCTCACCCATTTCCTACAGAATGAGGAGAGTAATCAAGCAGAAGGAAGCGAGAAAAGAGAAATGAGACGCCGCCTGTGTGTTGTTGACGTTCCTGTGCTATTTCCTTACAGAGAATGTGCAGAGGACAGACGTCAACCAACAGTATAAACTACACTGGACATTCTTTGCCACTGGGTAATCCGTCTGTCAGTCAAAGTGTGTGATTTTGGCTGGACAGGTAATCAGACTGAGATTATAGGCTTCTGGACATTCTGGATCTGACTTCCCCCTGCCTTCACTTTGCTGCCAGTAATTTTAACTACAACATTCACCTCTTTTATTCCTTTGTTAATCTAATTTATCTTAGCTTTTATGTCATTTATGGGCTATTTCGTCATTTTTACCATTCATTTGAATTTATAAATTGTCATTGTACTTTTAACCTCTGGGTTTTATGGGTTTTACCACTATAGCTTTTAGTTTTAATTTACCAGAGCTCACTATTTGATTTTGGCCACTCTACTAAATATATATTAAACCCTCACACTTGACATTTACTCAATTCAAATACCAACATTAAAGATCTTATATTATTGAAAATGGACTCTTGTGAGCTTTAAGCCATGCTAGAATGTTGTTACCTCCTCAAAAACAGACCTGGAGTTTGAGTCACCCTTTATGATTAGTCTGTTTACATCCCCAAAGCTTAAAAAAAATGCTCCGTTCCACCTCGTGATGTCACGAAGTGGTAGTTTTCAAATGAACAGCTCCTTTTACCTTTAGTTCAGTAGTGATTGTCAACTCCAGACCTGAAATTATCCAGATGATTCTAGTGAAGGTGTGTGGAGTTTAAAAATACTGTGGAGCACTTCCTGTATTACCACATGACATCACAAGGTGGAACTCAGCCTAAATCTGCAGGGTTTGTGTGTTAAACATGTGTGAATGAAACAAAACACAACTCCAGGTGTGTTTGTGATGAGGAAACAGCGCTATAACATAGATCATGAAAATTTCTTCCTTAAATCCTCTATAAATTCGTATTATGAGGATTTTTATGACGGTTTGATCACTTGGTTTCCTCATGTACCCCCTAGCCCCTCCCCCTCCCTCTCTCAGATTTAGAGCAGTGGGCAAGGGCATGTCCACCACTCATCCTCTGCCCGCGGCCGCCAAAAGTTCATAAAAAATCAAAATCCTTGTTTGTCACTCAGAGTTACAGCGTCGTAAAAACCCAACGAGAGCATGTGTCCTGGAGGAGGCGAGCTTCATGTCCTGACGCTAAGCTAACACCCGCTAACTCCGCTAACATCCAGAGGTGAGTAGACAAAAAAATATACTTAAAGGTGTATTGTGTAACTTTTCCGGTGGAGAGTCCGTCAGATGCTTTTCTTCAGACAGACGTTATTGCTTTGTCTGGAATGTTTCACAGTATGGCATTAAACCTTTCTATCTTCATGGAGACCAAACCAGACCAAGTCACAGGTCTGATCTGTGGAGAGGCGACCCCGCTCACAGTCAGAATATCTGTTTTTCTAGGTATTTTTGAGCTCTAAAACCATCTGTAATTGAGTAAATGTAAGGTAGAGCTGTTTAATGTCATATTGTGGAACATTCCTGGCAGAGCAATGACGTGTCCGTAGAAACAAGCCGGTGACGGACTCTCCACCAAAAAACGTACACAATGCACCTTTAACTAAGATTACCATTATCGTAATATTACTCTAGTAGTACAAAGTAGTGGTCCAAAAAACTATTCAAGCAAGTGTGAAATGTATTTGGGAAAAGTATGACTCAAGTGGTGTAAGAAGTACTCATATTCTCAAGTACAAGTATCACATGAAAAAAATCTACTTAAGTAAAAAATGTATTTAAAGAGTAAAAAGTAAAAGTATTTCGAACAGATTTTGAGGTGTTATAAGGCTTTTAATGAACTATTTTTGATGAAGATTTGTGCTGAATTTTCTTCACCAGCACTAACATTTATACTTAAGTACGTCAGAGTAACTTACCTCTCTCTCCCTCTCTCCCCCTCACCCTCTCTCCCTCCTCTCTCTCCCCTTCACACTCTCTCCTTTAACCCTCTCCTCGCTCTAATTTTTCTCCCTCCTTCTCCCCCTCACACTCTTTCCCCTTCACCCTCTCTTCTCTCCTTTCTCCCCTCTCTCTCCCTCCTCTCCGTCCCCTCTCCCTTTCTCCCCCTCACACTTTTTCCCCCTCACACTCTCTCCTTTCTCCCCTCTCCCTCTCTCACCCTCTCTCCCTCTTCCTCTCTCTCCCCCCGGCATCTTCTCCTCCTCTAAGTTATTTGAGAGCTACCCACTCTCTCTCTCCCCCTCTCTCTCCTCCTCTCTCCTACTCCCCCCCCCCCCCCCCCACTCTCTCTCTCCCTTTCTCTCCCTCTCACCTCCTCTCCCCTACCCCCCTCTCTCTCATACTCCCCCTCACTCTCTCTCAGTCTCTCCCCTCTCTCTCTTTCCCCTCTGGCTCTCTCCCCCCTCTCCCTCTCTTCCTTCTTCTTTCTCTCTCTCTCTCTCTCTCTCTCTCTCCCCCGGCATCTTCTCCTCCTCTGTTATTTGAGAGCCACCCACCCACTCTCCCTCTCCCCTCTCTCTCCCCTCTCTCCCCTACCCCCCCCCCCCCCCCCCCCTCATACCCCCCACCCTCTCTCCAGTCTCTCCCCTCTCTCTTTCCCGTCTGTCTCTCTCCCTCCTCTCCCTTCCTCTTTTTTTTCTCTCTCTCTCTCCCCCCTGGCATCTTCCTCCTCTAAGTTATTTGAGAGCTACCCACCGTCTCTCCTCTCCCACTCTCCTCTCCACCTCTCCCCCTCACACTCTCTCCATTCGCTCTCCCCCTCTCTCTCCTCTCTCCTTTTCTCCCCTCTCCCCCTCTCTCCCTCTCTCTCCCTCCTCACATTCACTGCAGACATGTCATCCATCTGCGGGGGCCGGGGGCACATCAGGGCCTGGCTGGGGTTGGGCTGGTGGTTGGTGGCCGGTGGTCGGGGCCGGTTGCTTGTATTTCAGTTGTTGAAGTGCGTGGAGAATGGCCGTGAAGGCTGAAGGATTATGGACTGGGGCCCCTCTGAGCTCCACCCCCCTCCTCTCTCCTCTTTTCCCTCTCTCCGTGCCCGGCGAGGATGACTCCGAGCTGGGGTAATCTTCAAACCCTACACAGCTGCCCCGTGGAGGAGTGATGAGCACCCGCCGCACACGAGCCAGCACTAAATGGCTAAATGCTTTCTGCGACTTAGGGCCGAGGGAGGGAGAGGAGGAGGGCGCAAAGAGGAGGACAGAGGAGAGAGATGGAGAGGGGGAGAGAGGAAAAGAGAGGGAGAGGGGACAGAGGAGAAAGGGAGAGAGGAGAAAGAGGGAAAGGGGCAGAGGAGAGAGAGGAAGAGGGGAGAGAGCAGAGGAGAGAGGGGAGAAGGAGAGGAGGGGAGAGTGCGAGAGTAGAAAGGGGGAGAAGGTGAGAGGAGAGAGTGAGGGTGCAGAGGAGTGAGCATTAAGAGGGGAGAGGAAGAGGAGAGGAAAGACTTGGAGATTTTGGGATTTGCGAATTCGCTCATAAGCTCAGAGGAGAGTCTTCGGATATACAATAATTTTCAAGTCATCAACCTTTCGAGTACAATTCAAATGTTATTGAACAAACCTCCCAATGATAACAGTATTTTTTAAAAATAAAAATTTTAAATGCACTGTTCCAAATTATTTTGCACAACATAGTTTCAAACCATGTTATTGCTGTAAAGAACTGAAAATGGTCATTTGTTTATTTTTCAATTAGAAGCATTCGCATATTACTGAAATCAAAAGTTATTTCAATCAAAACATCTGAACAGGTCAAGTTACATTTGAACATAGGAGCCCTTATTTGAGAGGAGCTTCACAATTCTGCATCCATTGAACTTGTGAGTTTGTGGAGAGTTTCTGCTTGAATTTCTTTGCAGGATGTCAGAATATCCTCCCAGAGCTGCTGTTTGGATGTGAACTGCCTCCTGCCCTCATAGATCTTTCACTTGAGGAGCTCCAAAGGTTCTCAATAGAGTTGAGGTCAGGGGAGGATGGGGCCACACCATGAGTTTCTCTTCTTTTATGTCCATAGCAGCTGATGATGCAGAGGTGTTCCTTGAGATGGAGCATTGTCATGCATGAAGATGATTTTGCTACGGAAAATACAGTTCATCTTTTTATACCATGGAAGAAAGTGGTCAGTCAGAAACTCCACATACTTTACAGAGGTCATTTTCACACCTTCAGGGACCCTAAAGGGGCCGACCAGCTCTCTCCTCATGATTCTGGCCCAAAACATGACTCCACCACCTCCTTGCTGATGTCACAGCCTTGTTGGGACATGGTGGTCGTCCACCAACCATCCACCACTCCATCCATCTGGACCATCCAGGGTTGCACGGCACTCATCAGTGAACAAGACAATGAAATGTCTTCATGTATTTCTGGGCCCCGCCGTTTCTGCTTGTGAGCTTTGTTTAAGGGTGGCCGAATAGAAGGTTTATGCAACTGCAAGCCTCTAGAAGATCCTACACCTTGATGTTCGCGGGACTCCAGAGGCACCAGCAGCTTCAGATACCTGTTTGCTGCTTTGTAATGCCATTTTAGCAGCTGCTCTCTTAATCCGATGTATTTGTCTGGCAGAAACCTTCCTCATTGTGCCTTTATCTGCACAAATCCGTGTGTGCTCTGAATCAGCTACAGATCTCTTAATAATATGATGAGCACACTTAAGTTTTTGTAAAATATCCAAGGTTTTCACACCTTGTCCAAGGTATTCAACGATTTCACCCTTTTGGTCACTAGGGATCCTTTTTCTTTCCCATGCTGCTTGAAAATGTTTCTCTGCTTAATAATGTGGAACGTCCTTCTTAAGTCATTTTTCCTTTAATTGGACTCACCGGGCAAACTCATTGGCTTAGGTGTGTGAGACACAAGACCATCCATGAGTTTCACTGGAAAACTAAACATTTGACCTTTATGACACTTAAACACAATTTGCATAATAATTTGGAACGTGCTGTAGAGTGGGGTCATACACTGAGAAAAATTGTCCGAGAGGGGTTGCTCAAATTGCAAACACAAACAATAACGTGAATTTTTTTTACAATTTTGTGTCCAACATGTTTAAGTCTTACAAAGGTTGCTTGATTGTGGCCGATGTTTGACCTGCGTATTTTAATCAGGCTGAGGAAACATGACTTTGTTATAATCTCTGCTAAAGCTCCTCCCTCGGGAATTCCCCTCCCCAAAACTTTGGGAGGGAAAATTCAAATGTATTAGGACACAAGACAGTCACAGGAGCAGAGGACACACTCAGGACACAGGACAGGTACAGGAGCAGAGGACACACTCAGGACAGTTACAGGAGCAGAGGACACACTCAGGACACAGGACAGTTACAGGAGCAGAGGACACACTCAGGACACCGGACAGTTACAGGAGCAGAGGACACTGCAGTGTGTCCAGGAGGACTGTGAGAGCTGATCTGGAGGTAAGACTTTTCAGAGATTTGATCTGCTTCTCTGGCCTAGAATGTCGTTATTGTTAAAACATGTTTGTGGTGTTTTATTTGAAATTCGGGTTAATGTGAGGACTGTTTCCATGAAACAAATTGGTTTTGACTGTCCATCTACAGGAGTGTGACAGTTGGACTAAGATTTGAATGTGCTGCTTCCAGAGTCATCGACAAACAAACAGTGATATCCAGAGCACTGCTGTAGCTGTGGGTCAGTTTATGAATGTTAGAGTTGATGTTAGTCGTTTTTTTTTTTTTTTTTTTTTTTTTTTTCACCATTCTGAAAGTTAGGTTAACACTTAAAATAAACAGACTAAAACAAAATAAAAAAATTTCTGTATCTTTCAGAAAAAAGGTCCAGTGTTGTATTAGAGAGTAATAAGTGCTTTAAGTCTGTTTAAACATGTACAACACAGAGTAGATCATCATAATGTGTTCATCATGTGTTACTCCTGTGTCCATAGGCAGAGACCAGAGCTTCTTCACTGGAGTAAATCTTCACACTGTCCAACTCCAAACAGGCTGTACCTGATCACAGGTACAGAGATCACAGGTCTCTGTACCTGTGATCTCTAATCTATGACGTAGCTCATTCTGTAATAATCTGGACATTTTAAATCACTATATTCATCTGAAACAACTTTATAAAAGAAATAAGTTCGCTAACGGTTTTCGAACACCGCCCAGTGGGAGCTGACGTCACTGTAAACATCATCACGACGAAGAGCCTTGAAGCTGTCGACACCTCCGATGGATAGCAGCAAATCACACTAACGAGTATTTTTTCACACTAATGAGATTTTTTTTTTTTTTTCATTTGTACCAAAATGAATGCTGCTCTTACTTGTATCACCGATTAAGAAAATGAAACTGGAGAACGAAGTACAGAACAGTGGGCCATAAAAACGTCCAAATAAGCTACTCCAGATGACTCAAACACACATGAATCTCCAAATAAACTCCAAATACAACTTCAAGAGGGTAAATGATGAGGGAAAACAACTATAAAATGGATTTCGAAGAACAGATCTGCTTTAAACTTCCAGATTAGGCCCGTATTTCTTTACTGAAACACTTACTTGAACTCAAACTTTGAATACGTGCGTGACTTTGCGACATTTATACAGTGCATACTCGCGTCATTACCCATAACCCCCCTGTGGTGGTAGGGTTCGGCTCCTCCTCCAGCGCAGGGGGGAGATGTCCGTGTGAGTGGCTAACATGGCTCCTCTCTGATCGATATCGCAGCTCATCCTCCCCGTTCATCCTTATTCAATTAAAAGGGAGACAGCTGCACTTCATTAGGACGAGATTGGTCCTCTGCATTATTTAAGCGGAGACACGGCCTGATGGCATCTCGTATACAGGCACGAGATAAGGACGAGAGGGGGGGAGAAGAAGAGAAGATAAGGGTGCAGAGGAGGGGATGAGAGTGAAGATGGGGGGGGGGTAAAGAGAAGGAGAGAAGATAAAAGTGCAGAGGAGGAGATGAGGGTGAAGAATAGAAGAGGGATACAGAGAAGGACAGAAGACAAGGGTGCAGAGGAGGAGACGAAAGTGAAGATGGGGGTACAGAGAAGGAGAGAAGATAAGGGTGCAGAGGAGGAGATGGGGTGAAGACGAGAGGAGGAGAGCACAGAGAAGGAGAGAAGATAAGGTTACAGAGGAGGAGGATGGGTGAAGAAGAGGAGAGGGATACAGAGAAGGGTAGAAGAATAGGGTGCAGAGGAAGAGAGGAGGGTGAAGATGAGAGGAGGGGGTACAGAGAAGGACAGAAGATAAGGGTGCATAGGAGGAGACGAGGTTGAAGATGAGAGGAGGGGTGGTGCAGAGAAGGAGAGAAGATAAGGGTGCAGAGGAGGAGACGAGGGTGAAGATGAGAGGAGGGGTGGTGCAGAGAAGGAGAGAAGATAAGGGTACAGAGGAGAAGAATAAGGTGAAGAAGAGGAGAGGGGTACAGAGAAAGAGAAGATAAGGGTACAGAGTTGCAGAGGAGGATAGAAGGATGCTGGGTGCAGAAGAAGAGAGGAGGAGTAAGGCAGACTTATGTAGAGGAGGACATGAGGGTGCAGAGGAGGACATGACTGTCCAGAGGAGGACATGAGGGTGCAGAGGAGGACATGACTGTCCAGAGGAGGACATGAGGGTGCAGAGGAAGATGTGACAATACAGAGGAGGACATGAGGGTGCAGAAGAAGACATGCGGAGAAGGGTTCAGAAGACATGATGGTGCAGAGGAGGACATGACGGTGCAGAGGAGGACATGATGGAGCTAGGCACAGAAGAGGAGAGGAGGAGTTTGGGAGAAGGGTTCAGAGAAGGACATGATGTTACAGAGGAGGACATAAGGGTGCAGAAGATGAGAGGAAGTCCAGAGGAGGATGTGATGGTGCAGAGGAGGACATGAGGATGAAGAGAAGGACATGAGGGTGCAAAGGAGGTCATGAAGGAGCTAGAAAGGAATATGAAGGAGAGGAGGAGTATGGGAGAAGAGTTCAGAGGAGGACGTGATGACGCAGAGGACATGGAAGTGGTGAAGAGGAGGGTACAGAGGAGGATGTGGCGGTGCAGAGGAGGACAAAAGGGGAGGAGCTGTGTGAGGATGAGTTGAAGGACATCTCTGTGTCTCTTGGAGCAGATAAGGAGCAGATGGACAAATGGACAGATGGACAGATGAAGTCAGAGTTTAAGAGAAAGAGAGGAGCCAAGAGACTAATGCGATTATGTTTAGTTCAGGTTTTTAACTTTTGGAATTGGTTTACAGGAAAAAGTCCAACTAAATACCGACTGTAAGGGAAATTGGAAAATATTTAGTATATGATTTGGATGACATTCTTCTAAAGGGTGAGAGATACACAAAAAAATAAATAAAATAAATAAATAAATAAAAAATCACTATTTTCTTAGAGCCAGATCACAATTTTAATTTTATCACAAATCGATTTTTAATATTACGCATAATTGACTCTTTGTGAGCTTTAAGTCATGTTCTAATGTTGTTACCTCAAAAACAGACCTGGAGTTGTGTTTTGTTTCTTCTTCTATGTTTGAGTAACACTTTTTTTTATTAGTCAAAATGCTCTGTTCCACCTTGTGATGTCATGAAGCAGCGGTTTTCAAGTTAACAGCTCCTTTTACCTTTTAGTTCAAAAACTGACAATTCTAGGTACTGAAAGTATCCAAATGATTCTACTGAAGGTGTATGGAGTTTAAAAACAGTGGACAGTGGAGCACTTCCTGTATTACATGACATCACAAGGGGGAGTGTTTTCTGTTTAAGAGACGAGCAAAGCCTAAATCTGAAACAAAACACAACTCCAGGTGTGTTTGTTATGAGAAAACTACACTAGAACATAGATCAGTAATATGGGCCCTTTAAAAACATTCCCATTTCACAGAGATACAGAGGATACATCCAGCTGTCACTCAGAACCTTACAGATGTTAACCAACAGGAGGTGTGTGTGGAAAAAAGTGTCACAGAGCTGCATTAAACAGAAATTTTGTGAATAGCAGTGTGACAATTTCACCAAAACAGCAGATCATTCACAAGGATGAGATCACGATTAGACTTTTATCACATATTCCCCAGTCCTACATTCTTCTGTCCAATTTACAAACTTTAAGACCCACTTATGATATTTTGGTACTCCTCTAACCATCTCTAATTATGTATAAAATGAATTCCACTTTGATCTGATCCTGGTGTGCCAAATTAAAGCGATTAGAGCCCTAAATAAACTGATCCAGCGCAGAGTGAATGGGCCATAGCTCAGATTTAGCAGCTCACCTGGAGGAACACCTGGATGAAAGCACGCCCCACTCCTCCTCCTCCTTCTCCTCCTCCTCCGATAATCACATTAGAGGCTCCAAACAACTACACAGAACTACATTAAAGAGTCCGTGTTCTAAACGTGAGGCGTGGATGCGGAGAGGAGGAGCGCGGCAGAGAGGAGCTCAGGGCACAGACGGAGAAACGTGTCCACAAACACGCAGATCCATTTTGGAGCATGACACGAGACTCCTCCAGGTCACAGCGCGCTACACGCTTTAGATCAGAGCCGGGCGCGAGGAGGAGGAGGAGGAGGAGGAGGAGGATGAGCTGATGATAAAGGCTCCGGGCCCCAAACACCAGCACACAACACCGTACCACACCGTACTGAGGAGCACGGGCTGACACTGCCATCATCTGGACACTGGGGGAATTACACTGACTCTGACAGCAACACTTTGCCTTTTGTTTTTCCTTCTGAGGTGTCAGCTTCGACTCTCCTAAAGAGAGATCTGTCTCATATTACTGTAGCGTGTCAGGGTCAGGGTCAGGGTCAGGGTCAGGGCGTTGTCAATGTGAATATTACATTATGTTCCCTGATGTAATATTGGCCCAGTCCAAGTGGTTCACATGTCAGTGAGGCCACTACAATAATAACTACTCGTAATATTAGCCGTATAGAAGAAGCTGCTCAAATAATGAAAACATAAAAAAACAATAATAACAAATAACGAAAACATAAAAAAAAAAATAATAACAAATCATGAAAGCGTATAGAAAAACAATAATGACAAATCATTTAAGCATATAGAAAACCAAAGTGGCACTAATAGTCGGTGTGTGCCAGTGTCGCTGTTTGCGCAAGGTGCGTCTTCCAGAGCGTGACTGACGTCAGAGGCGCACAGTGCGCGCCGCAGCCGCGTACTCGTGTACTCAGTGCTCTGGTCCGCCACAGAGGAGCTCGCTCCGCTGCCCCTCTGCACCGGTTCACCAGCAGCTGAGCCCCGGCCTGCTGCAGCTGTGCACCGGTCAGCTGCGCGTCTGTCCGCGGGGAAATCGCGGAGGCACCCGAGGCTCTGGACGGATGCAACGAGCCCCGAGAGGTACGCGAGCTTTCAGCCATGACACTGTTTTGATGTTCATGTGGAAGGAGCAAACCTGTGTGAAATGCGTGGTGATTTGTGGAGGATCTGCGCTGTGCTAACACAAGACTCATGCCTGCGCGTTATTGTGATTTGACCATAGACTTTAAATGGATTTAACGTAAACACAAACGTGTTTCACTCGTTGTGCTCGTGAGGTGGTTGTTGTCGTGACCTCCGGTGGCTCACTGTGTGAATTATTAAAGCCGTTTAGCCGTCCAACAGAATCAGGACTCAAGAGGATGAAGTGTCGGTGTCTCTGTGTCTCAGTTGTGTCTCAATTGTGTCTCTATTGTGTCTCTGTTGTGTCTAGTGTCTGTATTGGGAGGCTATTATTAGACAACTGAGGCCTGACTGTAGCCTATGTAATGTACTAATCAAATTCAGTCTAACCAATAGGCCATCTGTATATTTACTGTGAGGGAAAAACTGAACCAGAACATGAAAAATCTGTTTAAGCCCAGCATTCAATCAGGAGGAGTTGATGTAAACCAGGAATAGGCTAAAAAGGCTAAAAAGACCCAAAAGAAAGACTAAAACATGTCTCTGCAATAGAAACAAACTAAACAAGTCCCTAAAAATGACGAGCACCTCCTGAGCTAAAGTGACCCAGGAGCCTTTGGACCCCACAGTCTGGATCAGGCCCCTCAAACAGACCGGCCCAAATGAAACCAACGCAATTCCACTTCTGAAGCCCTGTGACTGACCTTTTGTTTAGTTTAGTCCACTGGTCAGAGATTATTATTATAGTTAGTTACCTATGGCTCCAAGAAAATCAGGATATACATTATTTTCCATATCACCCACACTTATGTTACAAACAATGATTACGACTAATAATTATCTAATTTACAATGATTATTTTAGTGATCATCGATTTTAGCCTACCACAGTGTCAGAGTGACTGTAACCACCACTAATTTCACTTAATGTTTTGTTTTCCAGGTTATCTTCAAAATGGAACACGCAAATCTGTAAGTGTCCTGCTGGTGTAATCCTTATATCATGCACTTTTGCGGAAAAAGCTCTCACAACCACTGCGTATCTGTATACGTACTGCCTCTTTAATCCAGTGACGATAGTGAGCGGTCGAATCCAACGACAAATCCTTGGTCTGAAAAAGAACCTAATAGCATAAATTATCGGAAGACCAAATGAACTTCATTGGACTAACTCTTGATGTAGTAAAAGTACTAGGAAACTATGTATTTATATATAAACAGATTACACTGAGTTAATCTGCTTTTTTACATAGAAATACCATAGACTGGTAAAGAAGTGGACTAAGGGAGTGTGACGTCACCCGTAGCGTTCGGCTCCAGGCAAATGAAGCTCACTGAGTCTAGCAGTTATAGGGGACAAGTTCCATATTTGTTTTCCAACCGTAAGTCAACCAAAGAGCCAATCCGACCTCGGGGAAAGACGACACCTGATTTGTCTGTTATTAAAGTTCATATTTTGATTTTCGAATAAAATAGTAAAACAAAAACACCAGAATCACCAGAGACTTGGACTTAGACAAACTTTATTAATCCACAAGTGAAACAGTAGCTGACACATCACAATATATTATAATAAGAAAAGAGAAATGGTAATAATGAATTCTACATAAGTAGAGCAGGTTAATACGAACATCTTAAGACCAATGTGAGTATGTAAGTGAACTGGAGCCAGAGTCAATGGAGCCGGAAGTACGCCTATGTTCACTTCCTATTTGGAACACGGCGGCTAGCGGGATAGCTATGTCCATTTATATATACCGTCTATGGTAAATACCAAAAAATACCAAATCTTTCTCCTTTTTGCTGTTCTTGCATATAAATCCTTATCATTTAAATAAAAGATTTAGTTGAGTAATACAAATTTTGGACCACTAAGACACCATCGACCGAATAATCGACTGAACGACTAAAGGTCTACAGCTCTGTTGCGCCCCCTGCTGTCTGTGTGTGTGCAGGGCCAGCGCGGGGCCAGCTTCAGTCTCAGTGCTGAAGCGTTTCCAGCAGAGATACTGGAGGACCAAGCAGAGCCTGATCACGGTCACAGGCCAGAGGCAGGACGAGCACGTGGTGGCCTCCGACTCTGAGCTCGACGCAAAGCTGGAGGTACGAGGGGCCGTGTGCAAAACAGGAAGTTCATGTAGAATGGTAGAAATGGCCACTCATCAAAGTATGTTGTAGGGAGGAGCTAAGTACACTGAAAATAACACACCCTAGCTGTTTACAGTAAGGAGTATCTGTTATTTGTTAAAGTGCGTATGACAGGTTTTAATGATTCTCAAATATTGACTTAATTTGGTGGGATAATATCTATTGTAAATATAAATGATAGTTTTATGCCAAACAAGAAGCCAGTTTGTGAAGAAAAGTATGTTGAAACTACAATTCTATCAAAAAGTTCAGTACAATTTACACACAAGAAGCATTTTTTTATTTCAACAAAATGATGGTGTGTTCTCACATTTTTATTTGTCAAATCAAGTTCTATATACGTAGGAGGAGCTTGAGTACAACATGGTTGCTTGTATTTCCAACCAGGAAGTAAAATTTTAATTTAATTTTAAACCTAAAAAATGTCCAGACTCATAAAAAAGAATTGTACATTTTGTAGTAAAATCTTAAATATAATGATCTTAACTACGTTTTAGTAAAATGACTAGTCTAACCTGTCTTAGGCACTTTAAGTTCACTGACGTACCCAAAGGGGTGAACCATAGTCATCTGATTCTTACTTTGCATGATATATATAAATAAAACATACAAACAAACAAACTGTCTAATAAAAACTTCACAGAGACAAACCTGAGACAAAGTCAAAGCTAATCCTGTCAAAGGAAACGTCCACTGAAGTACCCTAAGGTGTGAACTGTAATATTGTGCATGATCGTTTAAAGGGTCGTTTTACATTTGTTTAGTAAAAAAAACCTCGGTTCGGAAACATGCGGATGACGACTTCCAGATACCGACACTGGGCATGTGATAAAACCGTGGATTCAGCAGCAGCGTCTTCACAACCTGCCAAAGCTTTTCATGGAGGACGGGACTCTGATCACGTCTTCATTGTCATTTACAGGCAGCTGGTTATAACTGTTGATCTGCCGAACACAACGGAACGCCACAGTGACATCTTTTTTTTTTTATTAAGTTAGACAAATTATAATACACAAATTAACAGGTAATTTATAAAGGGAAAAAAGAAAGAATATAATGACATCCAGATGAAGAAAACCGGGCCATTTTCTCAGTTTTCCCAGATTTTGTTACTACCTCTCCGGAAGTCGTCATCCACATGCTTCCAAACGTCTTCTGGTTGTGTGACGTAAACGTGAATCGAGCCCATTGGAAATTCCAGGTACTGAAAGTGAAGCTGAAGGTGTGTGGAGTTTAAAACACAGTGGAGCACTTCCTGTATTACCACATGACATCACAAGGTGGAGTGTTTTCTGTTTGAGAGAAGAACACAGCCTAAATGTGCAGGGATTGTGTGTTAAACATGTGTGAATGAAACAAAACACAACTCCGAGTCCAAGTCTGGGGCCGAAAAACAGCCCTAGACCTTTTCTCTACAAATAGGCCGACCATGGGGGGGATTTTGATCATTTAAATAATTAATAATGAATAATTTCAATAAATCAATAATGAAATAATTGAAGAAAACACACAAAGATGAACTACTTCTGATTGTTTATTAACAAAAACACCTAAATTACTTCATTTCTTAATATTACGATATTAATTTTTGCATCAGCCAATATTGCAGTATCGGTACATGTGTGATATCGGTTCATTTGCGATATCGATACTGCGCAGCCGTCTCTTCCTCTATCAGTGCGAGCATTAAAGGTGCACTGTGTAACTTTTCTGGTACAGGGGCCTGCCAGTTACCCGTCTCCATGGAGATGCTATTGCTTTACCTCCAATATTCCAATCTATCTCAATAGAAACAAGCGAGAGACACTACCAGGCCCATTTACAGGTGAGATCTGCGAAGAGGCGACCCCGCTCAATAAGAATGCATGCTTTTAAACGTATTTTTAAGCAATAAAAACACCCGTAATTGAATAAATGTGTCTTATATAAGTTTAACACCATACTGTGGAACATTACAGGCAAAGAACCCAGCAGATCGCCGTCAGCCATGTTCTCCCTCTGCTCCCTGCACGCCTCAAATGGGTTTTTGATTCACACGGGGCTCACCTGGCTCGCGGGGACACATCCTTACATTACCCAACTCCATTTTCACACAACAGTAAATTTGACCTCTTAATCGATACACCTGGACCTATACAGGCGTAAACCGCAGAGCCTTGGTTTATATAAAGTATAAAACTACAAACATGTCTAATTATACAGCGTTTTATTAAAATTGGTGCATATACTATTTTGATATTAA
Organism: Taenioides sp. WSHXM2023; assembly: GCA_029959045.1. NCBI lineage: Eukaryota > Metazoa > Chordata > Actinopteri > Gobiiformes > Gobiidae > Taenioides > Taenioides sp. WSHXM2023. The sequence continues at coordinate 5,234,873 of CM057088.1, forward strand.
GGAATAGACTCGATATTTAACACCAATTCTGATACCAGGATGATAAGACATTTTCTTTAGGCGATAGAATGTGATTTTCAACATTAAATGGTAGAACTTTCTTTTCTATTCCCATGTGGTCTTATATC